>CM049379.1:1737051-1744551 GCA_026937815.1 Etheostoma perlongum | reverse complement strand
AGTTTACCCCCCCCAGGCTAAAGTGTAGAGCGTCCTCTGGTGGACAGACTGTGCAACGCCACCACTAACAGGGACGTTGTAGAGCGTCCTCTGGTGGACAGACTATGCAACGCCACCACTAACAGGGACGTTGTAGAGCGTCCTCTGGTGGACAGACTATGCAACGCCATCACTAACAGGGACGTTGTAGAGCGTCCTCTGGTGGACAGACTATGCAACGCCATCACTAACAGGGACGTTGTAGAGCGTCCTCTGGTGGACAGACTATGCAACGCCATCACTAACAGGGACGTTGTAGAGCGTCCTCTGGTGGACAGACTATGCAACGGCATCACTAACAGGGACGTTGTAGAGCGTCCTCTGGTGGACAGACTATGCAACGTCATCACTAACAGGGACGTTGTAGAGCGTCCTCTGGTGGACAGACTATGCAACGGCATCACTAACAGGGACGTTGTAGAGCGTCCTCTGGTGGACAGACTATGCAACGTCATCACTAACAGGGACGTTGTAGAGCGTCCTCTGGTGGACAGACTATGCAACGTCATCACTAACAGGGACGTTGTAGAGCGTCCTCTGGTGGACAGACTATGCAACGTCATCACTAACAGGGACGTTGTAGAGCGTCCTCTGGTGGACAGACTATGCAACGCCACCACTAACAGGGACGTTGTAGAGCGTCCTCTGGTGGACAGACTATGCAACGCCAACGCTCATAACAAAGTTGACCGTCCGTTTTTATTTTTTTAAATATTAATTTATCAGAATTTGTTATTTTACATGATTCTGATGAATGAATATAAAAATATATATACTGTATTATTTTTTTTTAAATCGGCCATTATAAATGCCGATACCGATAGATTGGGAAATGCCTAATATCGGCCGATAATGTCGGCCCGCCGATATATCGGTCGGGCTCTAGTCTCTATGCAAATATTGACCAAATATGAGATGTGTGTAAATATGTAATTAGAGCTGTTTTCTCTGGGTTTGACAGACGGATCCCATCGAGTTTGTGGAGAACATCTGTGAGAACATGCAGCTGTTTCCCAAAGAGGACTTCCTGACCGGAGACCAGCTCATGTTTGAGTTTGACCCGCAGGTAACAAGACCGCAAGACCAGAATACCTGATCCAGAGTCAGTCTGAGGCTTACAGGTGCTCTAAGCAATGTCACACGTGTTTTAGTAAAACATCTCCTCACTATCTGCTAGCTATGATGTTGTGTTCAGGTACTACTCCTGGCTGTTGTAATATATTATATTGATATTATACTGGGATGTTGTGTTCAGGTACTACTACTGCCTGTTGTAATATATTATACTGGGATGTTGTGTTCAGGTACTACTACTGGCTGTTGTAATATATTATACTGTGATGTTGTGTTCAGGTACTACTACAGGCTGTTGTAATATAATATACTGTGATGTTGTGTTCAGGTGCTACTACTGGCTGTTGTAATATATTATACTGTGATGTTGTGTTCAGGTGCTACTACTGGCTGTTGTAATATATTATACTGTGATGTTGTGTTCAGGTACTACTACTGGCTGTTGTAATATATTATACTGTGATGTTGTGTTCAGGTGCTACTACTGGCTGTTGTAATATATTATACTGTGATGTTGTGTTCAGGTGCTACTACTGGCTGTTATTTATTATACTGTGATGTTGTGTTCAGGTACTACTACTGGCTGTTGTAATATATTATACTGTGATGTTGTGTTCAGGTGATCAGCGCTGCTCTGTCGCCGTTGACTCCCGACAGAGCGAACCTGCTGCTGCTTTCACCGGAGAACGAAGGTCACTGTCCACTCAGAGAGAAGTGGTTCGGTACCTGCTACAGCAAGGAGGGTACAAGACACACACACACACACACACACTCAGACTCACTCACACACACACACACTCAGACACACACACACACACACACACTCTCAGACACACACACACGCACTCAGACACACACACTCAGACACACACACACGCACTCAGACACACACACACACACTCAGACACACACACTCAGACACACACTCAGACACACACACACACACACACACACAGACACACACACACACACTCAGACACACACACACGCACTCAGACACACACACACTCAGACACACACACACACACACACACTCAGACACACACACACGCACTCAGACACACACACACTCAGACACACACACACGCACTCAGACACACACACACTCAGACACTCTCTCTCACACACACACACACACACACGCACACACACACACACACACACTCAAGACTCACACACAGACACACACTCAGACTCTCTCTCTCACACACACACACACACACACTCAGACTCACTCACACAAACTCAGACTGTCTCTCTCTCTCACACACACAGACACACACTCAGACTCTCTCACACACACACACACACACACACACATTCAGACTCACACACATTCTCAGACTCTCACACACACACACACACTCACTCACACACACTCTCACTCTCAGACATACACTCACACACACGGATCATTTCTTTTTGTGAAAAAACGTAAAACATGTGTGATGTCAACTCGTTAAATGTGAATATCTTCTAGTTTCTTCTCTGTGACAGTAAGCTGAATATCTTTGAGTTGTGGAGAAAACGAGTCGTTTGAGGACGTCATTTTGGGCTTTTTGGGAAACAATGATCCACATTTTTCACCATTTTTGGACAATTTAGAGACCAAATTCATCCATTCTTCCAGGAAATAATCCACAGTTTACTTGACTGGATATATTTGTTAGTTGCAGCTCTAATAAATGTCCAGGTGTCTCCACATGTCCTTCCTTCTGATTATCGTTAAGTCTTGGCCAGAGTTTAACCAACTAAATATGATGAACTGGAGTTATGTTAATCTTTGGGTGTGTTTGTTTCTTCTCGTCAGACATCCCGGAGGAGTGGAGTCTGCGCTGGCAGGGAGACTTTGAACTCAACTCTGAACTCCACCTTCCTGCTGAGAACAGATTCATCGGTCTGTATCACTAGAGCCCGACCAATATATTATTATTTATAACGGCCGATAAAATAAAATAAAATAAATAAAAACGGTCAACCGTGTTATGAGTGATGGCGTTGCATAGTCTGTCCACCAGAGGACGCTCTACAACGTCCCTGTTAGTGATGGTGTTGCATAGTCTGTCCACCAGAGGACGCTCTACAACGTCCCTGTTAGTGATGGCGTTGCATAGTCTGTCCACCAGAGGACGCTCTACAACATCCCTGTTAGTGATGGTGTTGCATAGTCTGTCCACCAGAGGACGCTCTACAACGTCCCTGTTAGTGATGGCGTTGCATAGTCTGTCCACCAGAGGACGCTCTACAACGTCCCTGTTGTATTATTTTTGTTGTTAGTGTTTTTGTTTAAGTTTCATATCTTAAGTTTGTATTTTCTACATTTTATTTATCAGAACTTTATTTTATTTTGATGTTCTGTTGCGACAATAAAACAAATTATTATCATTTTATTTTAACTCTTTGGTGCCGGATGCTTCGCGACGACACATCTACAGCCGGTTACTGGACGTTGCGCAACTCTGAACCTCCCCGGCCGCTGCGTGATGGCGTTTGTATTCGTCGGTCTTTTCATGACGCATGCAGCAGAGAACGCACTGTCATTGGTTCAAATGCACATGAGGCGGGTCTTGTTGGCCATTTAAAGCCATGTGACCACTAAAATGTACTGTAGTTTGCTGAAAATCATGTCAATCAACCAGACATACACGTGCGTTTGTTTATGTTTTTTGAGAGACGAGCGAGAAAATGTCTCCAACAGAGGAGCATTTTGACAGCGAGGGTGGTGACAAACGGGACCCGTTTGTGCCGGATGCTTGCCGACACGTCTACCGCCGGTCAAAATGCTCCTCTGTCGGAGTATTTTTCTCCTTGTCACTCAAAGGATCATAAACAAACGCCCGTGTTGTATTATTTTGATTTTCAGCAAACTACAGTACATTTTGTTTCACATGGCTTTAATGGCCAACAAGACTTAAGTTTGAACCAATGACAGTTTTGCATTTATCATGAAAAGACCGACTTTTAATATATTTTGAGGTTCTGAGTTGCGCAACGCAGTAAACAAATTATTATCATTTTAAGAGTTAATGAGAACTCATAAACAACTACAAATAACTAACGTTAGGGAAATCTGTTTTTTTTATCGGCTTTAAGAATCCTTTATCGGTCGGGCTCTAGTATGAACACGACTAAACTGTTAAAGTAAAAACATGAATCCAACCCGATCAGCTGTGTATCACATTCATGACATTTTCTTCTTCTTTTTCTTCTTCTTCTTCTTCTTCTTCTTCGTCCTGCAGCGACCGACTTCACCCTGAAAGAGTCGGACTGTCCGGACTCCGAGTTTCCGATCAGGATCGTGAACAACGAGCGCGGCCGTCTGTGGTACAAGAAGGACAACAAGTTCAAGATCCCCAAGGGTGAGTCCGGGGGACCAGCCCCTCCTCCACAGCACCGTGGAGGAGGGTCTGGCTCGGCCACACTGCATTCTGGGATGGGAGAAAAACTCGCTTATCGGCATTTCTTTAACCCTTGTGTTGTCTTTCCCTCAACATGAAAAAAAAACACTTTTGTTGTCCCTATATCAATGTTTTTTTTGTTGCTTTTCAAAAAAAAGTATAACGTTTTTGGGGGGATTTTTTCAACATTTTTATCGTTTTTCCCCCAAATGTCTGTCTGATCTGCTCCCGTATGTGCTCCCTGTCTGATCTGCTCCCTGTCTGATCTGCTCCCCCCGTATCTGCTCCCTGTCTGATCTGCTCCCCGTATCTGCTCCCTGTCTGATCTGCTCCCTGTCTGATCTGCTCCCTGTCTGATCTCCCCCCGTATCTGCTCCCTGTCTGATCTGCTCCCCGTATCTGCTCCCTGTCTGATCTGCTCCCCGTATCTGCTCCCTGTCTGATCTGCTCCCCTTATCTGCTCCCTGTCTGATCTGCTCCCTGTCTGATCTGCTCCCTGTCTGATCTGCTCCCTGTCTGATCTCCTCCCCGTATGTGCTCCCTGTCTGATCTGCTCCCTGTCTGATCTGCTCCCCGTATGTGCTCCCTGTCTGATCTGCTCACCGTATCTGCTCCCTGTCTGATCTGCTCCCTGTCTGATCTGCTCCCCGTATCTGCTCCCTGTCTGATCTGCTCCCTGTCTGATCTCCTCCCCGTATGTGCTCCCTGTCTGATCTGCTCCCCGTATCTGCTCCCTGTCTGATCTCCTCCCCGTATGTGCTCCCTGTCTGATCTGCTCCCTGTCTGATCTGCTCCCCGTATCTGCTCCCTGTCTGATCTGCTCCCTGTATGTGCTCCCTGTCTGATCTGCTCCCCGTATCTGCTCCCTGTCTGATCTGCTCCCTGTCTGATCTCCTCCCCGTATGTGCTCCCTGTCTGATCTGCTCCCCGTATCTGCTCCCTGTCTGATCTGCTCCCTGTCTGATCTCCTCCCCGTATGTGCTCCCTGTCTGATCTGCTCCCTGTCTGATCTGCTCCCTGTCTGATCTCCTCCCCGTATGTGCTCCCTGTCTGATCTGCTCCCTGTCTGATCTGCTCCCTGTCTGATCTGCTCCCCGTATCTGCTCCCTGTCTGATCTGCTCCCGGTATCTGCTCCCTGTCTGATCTGCTCCATGTCTGATCTGCTCCCTGTCTGATGTGCTCCCTGTCTGTTTTTTTGGGATTTTTTTCAACATTTTTATCGTTTTTTCCCCGAATGTCTTTGTCTTTTGTTGACGTTTTGACACTTTTTCAACACGTTAGCCGGTTTTTCCAAAGATTTCACGCTTACTTCCAGTGTTTTTTTGTAGTTTTTGTCACTTTTTCCAATATTTCGTATGTTTTTTAGCTATTATAAATTAAATTAAAAGAATGAAATTAAAATGTTGTGGATCAAGACAGTAAATGCCTTTTTCAGTAAATATAAATGAACGTGATGTCTGATGTCTTTCAGCTTACATTCGGTTCAACCTGATCTCCCCGATCATTCAGGAGAGTCCTGAGAAGTAAGAGACGCTACTTACACACATCAGAAGCTCAGTTTCATCCACGTGTTAATCAAATTATCTCAAGTTCGGTAAAATAACTCCTGGTAATAAATCTGGTGAAAGTGTTTCCATCCAACGGCTTTACAGCCGATAAACACCTGGTGATGACGTCACATGACGCTGTTTTAGGGACAGACTGGGATATCTGATTGGTTGGAGACATTTTAAAGTGTTTCCATTTATTTACACTGAATCACAACATTCAACAACAACAAAAGGTTTCTAGACAAAATGGCTGCCGTCTCCCAACACATGATCACTATGGGACAACATCACATGATCACTATGGGACAACATCACATGATCACTATGGGACAACATCACATGATCACTATGGGACAACATCACATGATCACTATAGGACAACATCACATAGTGATCACTATGGGACAACCATCACATGATCACTATGGGACAACATCACATGATCACTAGGGGACAACATCACATGATGACTATGGGACAACATCACATGATGACTATGGGACAGGTTGTAATAGAGCTCATGTTCCAGCTGATAGAGACATATTGAGCTATTATAAGAAAACGACGACGCTATCAACACGTCACTATGACGATGCAGATGCAACATGGTCTTTTATTGTCCCCCCGGCACCGCTGCAAGACTCTTTTTTTGAGACATGTCTCTCTGTCTGAGCGTCTTCCATTGTCTCCGCAGGACGTCCCACGGCTCGTCCTAACCTTTGTCGGCCGTTTCCTTCACGAGTTCCTGATAAATTAAATCCAGAAAGTCTCTCGTCTCCTCGTCCGTCCACGTCCATCTGTCCTTGTTGCCCCCCCCTCATGTGTGCAGACAGAGAGGAAACACTGAGGGAAATGGACTACAACTTCTTCTTCTGCGTTTTGTGGCGGGTTGCAACCATAAAATGACCTAAAACTTAATCGCGATTCATTATTGTTTTGTGAAATCTTCATACAGGATCGGGGGGTGGTCGGCTGCAAACAAAAAAACTCAAACACAGTTTCTGCTAGAATAACGAGCCCTCTTATTCCGCCGCAGAACACCATGAAGCTGCGAGCACACGCTCACACTATCAACACGTGATGCAAAGTGCACTACTGTGAACACTACTTTGCAAACAAAAACTCAAACCATGTCTCTGCCAGAATAAATGTCTTTTTATTCCGCCACAGAATACAGCCGGCCAACAAGCATGCAACAGGCACTCAATACGTGATGCTAAGTAAACACTACTTTAGAGCTCTTACCGTGACACAGGACTGGAGAGCCGTCAGTCCGAGCAGAACAGCATCAACGCGGCTGGGCGTCCGCACGCGACCCTCAGCAGACTCTGCCGGACCGAGGGACTCCCCGTCTTTTTATTCTCTAGTAAACAAAGGATCGGGTGCGAGAAAGGAAGGCCAATCCCTTACTCTCAGCCCATCCTCTGTGAGCAGGTGT
>CM049379.1:1639551-1732051 GCA_026937815.1 Etheostoma perlongum | reverse complement strand
ACATAGGGGGGTGTATACTTATGCCCCCTGTATTTTAACATAGGGGGGTGTATACTTATGCCCCCTGTATTTTAACATAGGGGGGTGTATACTTATGCCCCTGTATTTTAACATAGGGGGGTGTACACTTATGCCCCTGTATTTTAACATAGGGGGGTGTACACTTATGCCCCTGTATTTTAACATAGGGGGTGTACACTTATGCCCCCTGTATTTTAACATAGGGGGTGTATACTTATGCCCCTGTATTTTAACATAGGGGGTGTACACTTATGCCCCTGTATTTTAACATAGGGGTGTATACTTATGCCCCTGTATTTTAACATAGGGGGTGTATACTTATGCCCCCTGTATTTTAACATAGGGGGGGGGTATACTTATGCCCCCTGTATTTTAACATAGGGGGTGTATACTTATGCCCCTGTATTTTAACATAGGGGGGTGTACACTTATGCCCCTGTATTTTAACATAGGGGGTGTACACTTATGCCCCCTGTATTTTAACATAGGGGGGTGTATACTTATGCCCCTGGATTTTAACATAGGGGGTGTATACTTATGCCCCCTGTATTTTAACATAGGGGGGTGTATACTTATGCCCCCTGTATTTTAACATAGGGGGTGTATACTTATGCCCCCTGTATTTTAACATAGGGGTGTATACTTATGCCCCCTGTATTTTAACATAGGGGGTGTATACTTATGCCCCCTGTATTTTAACATAGGGGGTGTATACTTATGCCCCCTGTATTTTAACATAGGGGGTGTATACTTATGCCCCCTGTATTTTAACATAGGGGGTGTATACTTATGCCCCCTGTATTTTAACATAGGGGGTGTATACTTATGCCCCCTGTATTTTAACATAGGGGGTGTATACTTATGCCCCCTGTATTTTAACATAGGGGGTGTATACTTATGCCCCCTGTATTTTAACATAGGGGGTGTATACTTATGCCCCCTGTATTTTAACATAGGGGGTGTATACTTATGCCCCTGTATTTTTTAACATAGGGGGTGTATACTTATGCCCCTGTATTTTAACATAGGGGGTGTATACTTATGCCCCCTGTATTTTAACATAGGGGGTGTATACTTATGCCCCCTGTATTTTAACATAGGGGGTGTATACTTATGCCCCTGTATTTTAACATAGGGGGTGTATACTTATGCCCCCTGTATTTTAACATAGGGGGTGTATACTTATGCCCCTGTATTTTAACATAGGGGTGTATACTTATGCCCCTGGATTTTAACATAGGGGGTGTATACTTATGCCCCTGTATTTTAACATAGGGGGTGTATACTTATGCCCCTGTATTTTAACATAGGGGGTGTATACTTATGCCCCTGTATTTTAACATAGGGGGTGTACACTTATGCCCCTGTATTTTAACATAGGGGGGTGTATACTTATGCCCCTGTATTTTAACATAGGGGGTGTATACTTATGCCCCCTGTATTTTAACATAGGGGGTGTATACTTATGCCCCCTGTATTTTAACATAGGGGGTGTATACTTATGCCCCTGTATTTTAACATAGGGGGTGTATACTTATGCCCCTGTATTTTAACATAGGGGGTGTATACTTATGCCCCCTGTATTTTAACATAGGGGGGTGTATACTTATGCCCCTGTATTTTAACATAGGGGGTGTATACTTATGCCCCTGTATTTTAACATAGGGGGTGTATACTTATGCCCCCTGTATTTTAACATAGGGGTGTATACTTATGCCCCCTGTATTTTAACATAGGGGGTGTATACTTATGCCCCCTGTATTTTAACATAGGGGGTGTATACTTATGCCCCTGTATTTTAACATAGGGGGTGTATACTTATGCCCCTGTATTTTAACATAGGGGGTGTATACTTATGCCCCCTGTATTTTAACATAGGGGGTGTATACTTATGCCCCCTGTATTTTAACATAGGGGGTGTATACTTATGCCCCTGTATTTTAACATAGGGGGTGTATACTTATGCCCCTGTATTTTAACATAGGGGGTGTATACTTATGCCCCCTGTATTTTAACATAGGGGGGTATACTTATGCCCCTGTATTTTAACATAGGGGGTGTATACTTATGCCCCTGTATTTTAACATAGGGGGTGTATACTTATGCCCCTGTATTTTAACATAGGGGTGTGTATACTTATGCCCCTGTATTTTAACATAGGGGGTGTATACTTATGCCCCTGTATTTTAACATAGGGGGTGTATACTTATGCCCCCTGTATTTTAACATAGGGGGGTGTATACTTATGCCCCCTGTATTTTAACATAGGGGGGTGTATACTTATGTCCCTGTATTTTAAGGAAGAACATTTATTTATTTATGAAACATTCATTCACAAAGAAAATTGGTGTCCTTAAAAGGTTGGATTTTCCTTTTTTTTTTTTTAATGAAGGCATTAAGATCAATTTCCAAAAAAATGTTTTTTTATTCCTCTTTTTAATCAACTAGCCTGGGGGGGTAACCTAATTCTAGCCACTGTAGCCTATAAGACAAAGTGATCTAACATGTGTTTGAACTGGTTCTCGATGCCCCCCACCCCCCCCGCAGGTACCAGGTGTACCCGACCTGCAGGAACACCTCGGGGGTGCTGGGCTTCTCCGTCACCGTCGAGACTCAGGCCACAAAGTTCAGGTGAGTCGGCTGTTTCTGAACGTTTGATTCTTTGTAGAGTTACAGCGACGTTAACTCTGTTTTCTAGAGTGGTTCTTCTTAGGTTGTTCAGGCGGATGTCATGAGACGCCGTATGTAAGACACGGCAACCCGTACACCATTTTTGGCGTGTTATCAAGGCGCATACTCGCTTTTTAGCGTGTTTATCAACGCCGTTTGGCCTCCATTGACTTACATTACCGTGTGAATTTACGCCGTAGTGAGTAGTATGAAAGGCCGGGGGGATGAAAGTGGGTCAAACACAGGACCTTCACCCAGGAGACCGGGTCCCGTTTCCTAAACCCAACCGTCGCTTTCTTCTCGCGATAACACGCCAAGTGGCGTGTATGTGTACGCCCGCTGTATACAGCGTAGACAGCGTAGACATACACGCCGATGGCTCAAAATACACGTCAGTGATGTCATGTTGAGATGTTTCCTTTTCTTCTGTGTTATGAGATGTTTTAATATTGTCTGATTTAGAATTGTTTCGGACCCCAGGAAGACTAACAGGGGTCATTATCATAAAGTCAAACTCGTCGTCCCGTTTGTCCTCGCAGCACCGAGTTTGTGGAGGCGAAGATCGAGGAGTTCCTGGCGAGCTTCGGCGAGCGTCTGTCGGGTCTGAGCGAGGACGCCTTCAGGACGCAGGTGACGGCGCTCATCAAGCTGAAGGAGTGCGAGGACGCTCACCTGGGAGAGGAAGTAGACAGGAACTGGTTCGAGGTCGTCACGCAGCAGTACGTCTTCAAGAGGCTCAACAAGGAGGTGAGACGCCTGATATCGACGTGTTATCAAGACAATGCTCGCTTTTTAGCGTGTTTATTAACGCCGTTGGGAATCCTTTGACTTACATGGATTTAGAATTTTGTGAATTTTCGCCGTACTGAGTAGTATGAAAGGGCGAAGATCTGCATAGGGAGTTTGGTCGGGGGGGGTCAAACAGGACTATCACCCAGGAGACCGGGGGTCGTGTCCCGCGCGTCACGTTTCCTAAAGTCAACAGACGCTTTGTTCTCGTGATAACACGCCGAGTGGCGTGCATGTGTACACGCTAGAGGATGGATACCCGACGGGTCGGGCCGGGTTGGGACAGATTTTTAGAAAGGATGCTCGGGTTCGGGTCGGGCTCGGTCACATCAGCGCGATGAGGCATTGAACATTTTGAATTTAAAACAGCTGATTATGTAGGTAACCAATGGGCCTGTTTCACCTGACGCAAATGTTTGTTTTTGGATTAAAATAAATGTCCAATATTACCCTAACATCCGTCTTCCTGTGTGCTGTGACAACCAAAGACGTGCGTATTAAGCTCCATGTGGCAGCGCAACGATGGAAGATGTTAAAAAGAAGTTGGCCGCAGGAGATTTTAAAACTATTGAAAACGAAGGAAAGTCAGCTGTGCATTGATGAGCTCATCTGTTGACATTTCCCAATGCCTTCCTACAATTGCTTAATAAAAGCTTTCCACACAAACAAACGGACATGTGTCATTAGTATGAGAAACAAATGAGATTTTAACTGTCGGGCTCGGACAGAAAAATCCGGCCCGATCTGCACTCTACCACACGCCACTCGGCTAAAGACAGTTTACGCAAAGTCATGATGTCATGTCTCTCTCCGTCTATCTCTCCCTCGTTCTCTGTCCCTCTCGTTGTCCCTCCCTCCCTCTTTTTTATCTGTCTTCCTTGTTCTCTCCGTCTCCAGTTTCCGTCCACATTCCCAATCTTCCTCCCTCGTAGTCTCCCCCTCTCTCAGACTTAAATTCAAATTGATTTGTTGGCATGAATGTCTGGAAAACAATATTGCCTAAGCGTCAAAGATAATAGTTTAAATATGAGAAAAAATACATAACATATTCATTGAGTAAAATAAAAATAACTCTTCCTCGTTGTCTTTTCCTTTTTCTCCCCATGTCTTCCTCATCCTGTCTCTCAATGTCGGTCCCTCCTCTTCTTCCTGTCTCCATCTTCCTCTGTCTCTTACTGCCTGTCCTTCTCTTCTTCCTGTCTCCATCTTCCTCTGTCTCTTACTGCCTGTCCTTCTCTTCTTCCTTTCTCTCGTTTACCCTCATCCTCAGTCTCTCACTGTCTGTACCTCCTTCTCTTCTTCCTGTCTTTCCCTCTCTTGTTCTCTCTGTTGTTCCTTCCTTACATCTTTCTCTCTTGATATATACAAATGCAAAGATCTAGTAAAGATGAATTGGGTCTTAACACTGCTAATGAAGACTGAAGTACTTGTAGACAGTTAATGATGCTGCAGGTCTCTGGTCTCTGGTCTCTGTGTCTCCGCTGCAGATCGAGGCCCTGAAGCTGTTCTCTCAGGAGGAGCTGGTCTCCTGGTTCCTGGAGCACAGAAACACCAACAGCAGGAAGCTCAGCGTGCATGTAAGTGTGTCTGAATTTTAGACAAATACTCGGGAAGTACAGTTTTGAAATGATGCGCTAAACGCTACGATCCAGTAGATCTGAGGGAGGGAAGATACCGGCTCACAAAACGCTCTAAAAAGCAGAAAATACAGAATCTATAACACCTTTGTTTTCTCTCTCCGTCAGGTCGTTGGTTTTGGGGTGGAGGAGAACGACCCAGCAGAGCCGAGCGCCGGCTGCGGCCCGGGAAGCCCCGACGACCCCCCCTCCTCGTCCTACGGGGAAGTGAGCGAGCTGACCTTCCTGCCGTCCGCCTCGCAGGCCGCCGCGCTCATCACCGACATCAGAGCGTTCACCTCCACCCTGCCGCTCCACCCGTACCACAAAATCCTCAGCTAGGCCGCTCACGCTCGCTGCAGGCCGCCTCCTAGTTAAAATAATAACAAAGTAACCATGACAACAGCTAGCGCTGATATTTGATCGGAGAGGACGCTGTCAGGGCGGGCGGGCGGACATCTCACACATTTCAAGTGTTTTTAGTTCTTTAGTTTAATGTGAGTTGGTTGTAAAAATGCTGCATTCACTTCCCGTGGGAAAAAAGTCTGAATCTGGGCCTGTGTTTTAGAAGCAGCTCGCTGAAACAGGTCACGTCTGTTAAATAAAATAAAAGTAAAATACTAATACTAAAATACTTTATGTAGCATGAAGGCATGACGAGTACAACAAAATAATAAAACATGATGCTAAAAGTATTCACTTAAACCCACACATTAACTTTACATTAACATATTGACGTTATATTAACTTTACATTGATGTTAACTATATAACCCAATGCAGTCAGCTGTAAGTAAACCGAATCATCGTTTAACACTGCCGATATAATCGCTGCTAAACATTTAATTTACCTTCTTTCAACTTGTGAGCCTTCACAGCTGCGAGCGATGATATATTTCTGTTAATTTAATGCGTTGTATAAAGATATAACTCCTTCAACAAATTAAGCAAGCTGCATGACAGCAGGTTTTTTTCAGTTACTTCCTATGAATTAATCTGCAGCCGTCCTGATGCGTTCAGGCACAGCACCGAGTGTAGGTCACCGGCCTTTCGCACATCCCAACCACAGTAAAATAGAACGGAGATTGAAATGGATTGATTAAGATAAGAGCTGAAAAACACTTAATGGTTAAGCCGTGGAAAGTCAATCAAAGTTTAATTTATTACGGCAGACAGACGGTTTGTAATTATCGTATTTAAGCTACAGTTTACTTTTAGTTTTGTCAGGATGTCCAAAAAACGTCATTTGAAAACCGCATCTTTCAGCCTGAATGTCGTCTGTAGTGCTGCTAAATATCAACACAGATAAAAGGCATTTCACAAGTTAGAAAGTTGATTAAAATGATATAACTTAATTGTTCAGGTCCTAAAATTAGGCCCAGTTTCCCTTGTTTGTGGCTGATTTATTACCTTTAATGCCCAGAGCTTCTCTCTGATACAGCACTGTCCCTTATAATTAACACTGATATAAAACTCTGTTAGCTCAGAGTTCAGGTGGATTATTATTTTTGGCGATCTTATTTTGTAACAGTCTGGAAATATGAAAATCTAACTAGCATCATTGCATCTTGATGGATTTAAATAATTGTTTACTAACTGTACTACTGTAAACTAATGAGTCTGATTATTCCCGGGTGGAGTGAATGCAGCACGATGACTCAGGGCTCTGGTTTAAAATACAGTCAGACAAAAAAGAAGGGCATCACTGATTAACAGCAGCGTATGTTAACATATTATACGTGTTCATACTGTAATAATAATGGATGTAAAATGTATTTCCTGAATGTATCTGGTGGCCAGTGATTAAAAAAAGAAAAAACTGGAGGCCGGACAGTGCCGCTAAAATCATTTTAATTAATTGAAATTGCATTTCCATGACAATTAAAGTTACCTTAATTAAGTGTTTGTTTCATGTTCATGTCTATGAATTATTTTTATAAAGAGTAGTGATTTCAAAGATTACTCAAATGTCCTGAAGAGGAAAGTTCCCATTATAACCTTTTGCTCTATGTATGCATGTTGAAAAAAAGTCAAAATGAGGTCATAGTATGTTGAAAAGCTTGAAATATAGTTATTGTATAGTATTTTAAAAGTAATAAGTATAGTATGCCTTAAAATTTAAATAAATTCATAGTATAGTATTTAGACAAATTTGAAAAGAATCAATGTATGTAAAAAAAAGTCATATACTATATATCAGTCATAGTTTAGTATGTCGTAAAATTACAAAAAACACTATTGTATGTAGAAAAAAAGTCAAAATAAAGTCATAGTACAGTATGTCGAAACGTTTGAATTACAGTCATTGTAAAGTATTTCAAATATGTAATATAGTATTTCAAAAAAAGTCCTGGTATAGTAATTCCAAAAATCAGTCATTGAATAGTATGTTGAAAAATTTATTAAAAAAAACAGTGTATGTTGAAAAAATAGTTTGTCAAAACAAAAGTGACAGTATGTCACAAAAAGTCATAAAAAAGTAATTTGGGACTTCAACATACTGTCACACGAAAATATAACAATATTAATATCCAAAAATAAAGTGCAACCAACATCTCTTCAGGATGAATTAACTGTAGGTTTTCCTGCTACTTTTGCTGTTTTTTTAACATAAAAATACAATTTTCTTTTCAAAAATACCAGCTGATCAACATGATCTGGCTGCAGACATCTTCTCTGTGCCTTCACTATGCAGCAGCACTAAAACTCGCTCTGCTGGCACGCTGCAGCCTGGAAATAGTCTACTGGAGCAAAAGATGCATTACAGTATGTTAGAAAAGTAAAAGACCCCAGACCAGGAATAAGTTTAAACTGCCGGCTTATTATTGAAGAACTTACACACAAGACACTGGACAACAATTAACACAATTTCAAATTACCTTAACCCCTTTTTGATAAGTTAACCTCTGACTTTTGACTAAATATCAGATTTTAGCATCAGGTTTTAATATCAGATTCTTAATCAATTCAATTAAGATTTTGATCTATTGAGTTAACTCGGGCTGATCTAAATCACCTCAGTGAAGTTCACCTTTGAGTTTGAGGATTCACATGTAGTAAATATACTCATTTACATAAAAGTAAATAGCATAAAAACAAACACCATTTACAATTTCTTGTACTCATAAAAAATACAAAGGTTATAAAACTAAAGTGATTCAGTAAAAGACTGAATAGATTGGTATTACAGGACCAAAAGAAAAGAGTCCTCTTCTCTACTATCTTCTTTTTTTTTCTCAGTAAGCAACTCAGGGTTCACCTAGAGTCCGCTGCAGCTCTGCAGAAGCTGGATGAGTCCTACCAGTTCAGAAGGTCATGATAGAGGCGCCATTACTCAGGTAGATGCACAGGTCAGCAGGTCAGCAGGTCAGCAGGTCGCTGGGTGGCTCGCCATCTTGCTTCAACCTCGTGTTCTCCAAGTCGGTGTCGGTTGAATATTCCTCCAACCCACTCCGAATGGCCTATCGGAACATAAAACGTGCATAAATAACATAAATAACCAGGTAGCTTTAAATAAAAATTGTCCAACTCCCGTCTCAATTGCGGTTCTTAAAATGGCTGCCGAACACCATAGTGCAGTGATACGGGTTTAGCTTATATTTGCAGCATGTGCTTCAAGTTTGACCATAAATCAACTTAAAATCACTACCTCATAAATACATCATAAATACATTGCACATATCTTTTTTTTCCTTTTAAAGAAAGAAAAGAAAAGAAAAAGAACAATGTATTTTTCTTTTTCCCACTCACCAAGTCCCGATTTCCAACGTACTGATCGTCTCCACACAGGGACAGATCGAGTACGTAAAACATCTTCTTCACAAAAATCCAACAACATTGGCTTCTAACAAGTAAAGATTCTTCACCTTCCTCTCTGACTCTCATAATTTTACCTGCAGCCCGCTCCGCAAAAACCACACACTCTTCCAGCAAAGGAAAATCCTTCGAACAATCCGATTGGTGGTTGCTGGTCACCTGGGTTACGCAGCAACGTGCCCTTCAAAATAAAAGTCCAAATGCATTTTAAACGCAAAATAACTCATGAAATAACATACCGAATGAAATAAAATATTACAGATGTTCTTAATGAATTTTTAACCATATTAACATATTTATTGATTGAGTTCCTTTTAACCAACTTATTTATTTTGCTAACTAAGTGTTGGAATAATGTACATATTTATTATCACACATTTACTAAAATATGAGTACATACACATTTATCATCACACATTTACCCAAATATGAGCACATATTAAACTTAGTAAAAGAATGCCTGCAGTGTTGTGCAGAGATGCTGTGTAAGAGGTTTTCAGGTGAAGGAGCAGAGTGACCGGGGCACAGAGAGATAGCCGGAAACTCCTCCGAGCAGACTGGGCAACTCCTCTGGACGCTATCTGTTTCCAGGCAGAATGTAGCTACACCAACCCTGAACAAACCAGAGAATAATATATGTGTGTGTATGTGTGTGGGTCAGGTGAAGAGACCCACACACATGCCCTAGTCTACTGTCACAAGAATGATACACCAATTGCTCACCCCCTCTCTTATGCACACTCACTTTCTGTAACTAGGGCACTCCCAAGTTTAATAAAAAGAAGAGAGGGTTCGGCAGAGAATACTCAGAGCGGTTGGAGTTTGTAACTGAGTTCATCTCTGTCCGTTCTCCTCGCCAGTAAAAATCACATAACTCTCTTGTCTCTTCTCTGTGTTATAAATGTTTTAGGTGCTTGAATCTGACACTAAGTAAACCTGGGTTACACTGGGAACAGCGTTTGGTTTGTTGCTGCTTTCAGCAGGAAATGATTTGAGTCTGTTATTTAGATTGTTTTGATTAAGAACTGCAAACTAAGTAAGTCTATTACCCCCTCAAATGTGTCATGTGCTAGACAGGGAGGCAGTCCAGGCTGACACACATGGAAGTGAAACAGTTTGTTGAAAACACTGTTGTCTTTAATGCCCTGATGCATAGTAACTTCAGGGTGACTCGTTGTAACTGGCAGGAGCTCTGAGTGACACCTGTGAGAGGGTGTGACTGAAATGCATGTTATGTGACATGACATTATCTGCAGAAGTAAAGCCTCCAATAATGTGGGAGCCCAGGTTATCTCCCATTATGCATGTGACAGTACCTCTCTATGTCTTATCCTCAAAGGACTAGGCTTTATCAGTCAGACACAGGTTCACTGAAAACTTTGTCCACCCAAAAAGATTTAGTCTTTCTCTACACAGAGCAGTGCCAACTGTATTTGATCAACAGTTGATTGTTGGTGTGGATGGATATTTCCCAGAGTGAAGTAAACAGCTAAAACTTTGTGCTTTGGCTTGGCAGATCCAAGAGGAATAGCTACCTCAAAAGCATCATGAAAAAGCATCACTTTAAAAGAATCTGGGTCTGAAGTGTGCCATCTTCAACCAGAGGTGGGTTAAAACTCTGCTGAGCTGCACTTTCATCTTTTAGCATTGTTTTGAGCCTAACCCTAACCCTTAAGTCAGCTGTTTTTAATATTTCCTCATTCCCCAAAACACAAAACAACACTTGATTACATGACGAATGGAATGGGAATTTGGGCAGACATGCATGACCTCCCTACACAGTTGGAGATGTCAATATTAATCCCTAAGTTACACCCTTCTGACAGACAAAGCAGCTGGAGAACTGAATGTGACTTTGCAGCTTCTCTCGTCCACAATGGACCAAGAAAAGTCCCCTAACCGCTGAGTGGCAGTCTGAGACGGGTGGGGTAATAGCTGTAGAAATTGTTTCAGCACAATTAAACTTGATATGATTGACAGGAGGAATACATCAGGTGATGCTGTTGCACGACAACACTGAACCAACGGGTTCATGGGATGTAACTTTTACTTTTGTTTTCTCTGAAACTTGTTACGCTCAATACTAGACCAATGTCAAAGACTGTTGTTCCCATCAGTCACTTAGACACAGAAACAGTTTTTTGTGCTAATTTTGCCATTTCTGTCAACATGTTTTAATGCAAGTTCAAAATGCGCATACAAATATGTTGATGGAAACATGAATTGTGTCAGACATGTGGACAAGTCATTAACGGGAAAATCCCACGAATCTGAAAGTACATTTGAGAAGTGTGCACAGGGAGACTAACCTGGCTTACCTTATCGAGGTAAAGGAGAACACAAAGCCCCCTTTACCCAAAACAGAAGCTAACCCCGGTACAGGGGTTAGCATATTGCTAAAGAGAAATTATTGACCCATCCACCAATTTAAAAAGAGTCACTCAGGGGAGAGAATCAGGAGGAACGACCATTTGGTATGAATCTGAATATACCGATTCAATAGAATTAATCAAAATAGGTGAATTTTTATACCATTCATCTGCCCCACATATATTCCAGATTGAAGGTTGTCATGAAATTGTGTAAAGATACTGTTATTGTGTATTTGACATCAACTGTTTTTAATGTTTTCTCATTCCCCAAAAAATAAAACACTTGATTACATGTTTGTAAGTAGAAGCAGGAACAGAGCCAGAAGAATAATGAAACAGAACATCAGACCCATCAGCAGATGAATGAGAAACTATTTGGGCAGACATGCATGACCTCCCTACACAGTTAGAGATCTCAATGTTAAACCCTAAGTTACACCCTTCTGACAGACAAAGCAGCTGGAGAACTGAATGAAAGAACTTAATTAAACTTGATATGATTGATATGAAAAACACATCAGGTGATGCTGTTGCACGACAACACTGAACCAACTGGTTCATGGGATAAAACTTTTACTTTTGTTTTCTCTGAAACTCGTTACGCTCCATACTAGACCAATGTCAAAGACTGTTGTTCCCATCAGTCACTAAGACACAAAAACATGAAAAATTATGAAAAATTTCTGGCAAAATTGAGGAAGTTCTCCATTTCCATCAACATTTTGTAATGCAATACTTACAGTATATGCAGATTTGCAGTATCCTGAGCCTTTTTGGTTCCTAGGAAATCTCAGCCCAGAGTAGTTAATTAATAGTAAGAATTATTATTCTCTCCAAAACAAGTTTCCTTTTTATTTTTAAAGAACTATACACTTTTTTTTTTTGCAACTTCAGTGCGACAAACATACAAAAAAAACATTGCAACTTTTACCACAATTTTTTTACAAAAGCTCCCGCAACATCAGGCATTTTGGACCGCAACTTTCTAAAAAAAAGGCTGCGAGAGGGACTGCCCTTGTGTTTTTTTAATTTGTTGTTTTTTGTTGTTGTGGTGCGCGTAGGCTACTCCTGATTTTGTCAGACATCTCTTATATGCTGTCTCTCTGTGTCCTATCCTGCCCTATTCATGGTAACCTACTCGTGGACATATCGCCGTCATCACGTGCTGTAGGGGGCCGTCTCGATAATCCTGAATAATGGCGTTTTTCCATTGATGGTAACAACTCGGCTCGACACGGCTTGACTCGCCTTTACACGGTTCGACCCATTCTCCGTCGGTTTTCCATTGCAGATTGAGTAACACCTCAGCGTGGCTGGTTACCATAGCTATGCGTGATGACGTAATTTTCAACGTGATTCACAACAGCACGTCGGCTACTCGCCAATGTTTTGTTTCTAAAGAAGCTAAAGGAAGCAACAAAAATCACCGCTAAAAAAAACAGGAGGAGTTTGGGAATTCCGACGGAGTTCAGACGTCGTCATGACGACACGAAAGGGTAAGTTAAGTTTCCTGGTAACGTTAGCTAACATTAGCATGTGTTAGGGTCACAGTCAGTATTTACTATACGCTATATAAAGTACATGAACTTTAGCAACCATGATTACACACCAACATATGTCTGCTGTGTACCGTTTGTGTTTCAGAGCATTAACGCTGCAAAACCGCCGCCGCAGACCGTCTGGTGGGCGATGTCCGACGGGTGAAATCTCTGGTTCTGGTTCTGGTTCTGACCTGCTGGGCTTGGTATAATCTTTATGAGAGTCATGGCTTATGACAACGACTGGGATGCATCTGGGCCAGCAGAGCCGGGGGGGGGACACTGTCACAGGGTGCAGAGGAAGAAGACCGGGATGCACGGGAGGGTTTGATGCGCTACTTGAATAGCTAAATAAAAATTTTTCTTTGATATATTGTCTTGTTTTTTTTAAAGTAACAGTGTGCAATATTGGAAACAACATAAATCCCCTAATATATAGCCCTTAATATTGAACAGTTAAAGTGAGAATAGTGCAGAGAGTAGATAATCTGTCGGTGTCTGGCTAGATTTTTTTTTTTAAATGTCCCGTTTGTTCCGGACACACACTCTGCACTCTTGTCTGCTAAAAACGCAGCCGACCAATCAGCAGTCTGCAGGTTTCCACGTCACCTTTTGGTATCGCATCAGCTCGCTTAGAACCTCGACTGAGGTAGTACGAAAAAAAGTACCTGGTAGCAGGTCCCAGGGACTTTTTTTCGTAATGGAAAACCAAAAAATGCGAGTAGAGTCGAGGCGAGTAGAGTAGATACCACGCAATGGAAAAGCACCATAAGGGCCCGGTGTTGGCTCGTTACGCCACTGGTAATTTTTTACGTATTCCGTTACATTAATCAATCTGAGTAACATATTCTGAGTACTTGGATTACTTCCACATTGCATTGCATTTCATAAGTGTAGGAATGCATCAGATATCTGCTTACTAAACAGGCCTACTATGATGTGATTTTCTGTTCCAACTGGCTGAATGTGTACATGAACAAGCAGATAGATACTTGTTTTTTTACAGTGTAAAAACAGGCAGCTAGCAGATAGTGAGATGTTTTCTACAATGTGTTCTGAGGACAGGCAGCTAGCAGATAGTGAGGAGATGTTTTTTTACAGTGTGTTCAGGGGACAGGCAGCTAGCAGATAGTGAGATGTTTTTTACAGTGTGTTCAGAGGACAGGCAGCTAGCAGATAGTGAGGAGATGTTTTTTTACAGTGTGTTCAGGGGACAGGCAGCTAGCAGATAGTGAGATGTTTTTTACAGTGTGTTCAGAGGACAGGCAGCTAGCAGATAGTGAGGAGATGTTTTTACAGTGTGTTCTGGGGACAGGCAGCTAGCAGATAGTGAGATGTTTTACAGTGTGTTCAGGGGACAGGCAGCCAGCAGATAGTGAGGAGATGTTTTTTACAAATGTTCAGGGGACAGGCAGCTAGCAGATAGTGAGATGTTTTTTACAGTGTGTTCAGGGGACAGGCAGCTAGCAGATAGTGAAATGTTTTACAGTGTGTTCAGGGGACAGGCAGCCAGCAGATAGTGAGATGTTTTTGCCAGTGTGTTCAGGGGACAGGCAGCTAGCAGATAGTGAGGAGATGTTTTTTTACAGTGTGTTCAGGGGACAGGCAGCTAGCAGATAGTGAGGAGATGTTTTGTACAGTGTGTTCAGGGGACATGCAGTTAGCAGATAGTGAAGAGATGTTTTTTTACAGTGTGTTCAGGGGACAGGCAGCTAGCAGATAGTGAGGAGGATAGGAGGATGTTTTACAGTGTGTTCAGGGGACAGGCAGATATCAGATAGTGAGGAGATGTTTTTACAAATGTTCAGGGGACAGGCAGCTAGCAGATAGTGAGATGTTTTTTACAGTGTGTTCAGGGGACAGGCAGCTAGCAGATAGTGAGATGTTTTTTTACAAATGTTCAGGGGACAGGCAGCTAGCAGATAGTGAGATGTTTTTTACAGTGTGTTCAGGGGACAGGCAGCTAGCAGATAGTGAGATGTTTTTTACAAATGTTCAGGGGACAGGCAGCTAGCAGATAGTGAGGAGATGTAGCCTAAAACACGCGTGACTTCGCTTAGAGCGCCTTTAAGTCATTACAGATTTTTTTTTTTAAATAATTCTTCATTGTGTATTTTTTAATGCTTGCCTTATATAAATGTGCTTAATAATTAATACATTGGTTTGCAAAAAGATAGCATTTAAAAGATGATTGTTATATACGTAAATATTTTAAGTTGATTCCCCATAAAACAATTAATTCAAAAGGTCCCAAATTGTCCCACTACATCATACACAGGACATTTTGGAGAACTGTGTATACAACAATGCATATGACATATTGATGGTTTGATACAGCCATGTGATAAATAAATTACCTATGAAACTTTAGTCCTCATAATGTTCCTTTTTAATCAACAGATTAATTAATGTAATTGAATGTATGTGTTGTGTGAGGTGAGACCCAGAACACAGAGATACAACGACAGGATAACGGAAAAGTGGTTTTAATGGTTGTAGTGGCAAGTCCAAATAAACAGGTGGCAGGTCGGAGGGATGGCGGAAAGCAGCTTGGGGGAATCTGTGCGGAGAGGCAGAAAAGACACGGTAAACACGAGAACATAAAACAAACACGAGAGTAAATGCTGGCGTGATCAAGATAACGGAAACTGAGACCCAAGTTACCACAAATGAGTAAGTAACGATCTGGCGCCGACGTGGTGGGTAGCCCGGGCTTAAGAACGTCAGGAGGTGATGAGATGATGGGTAACAGCCGAGCAGATGATGGAACAGGTGATGGTAACCACGCCCCCTAGGCAGGTACGCCCTCACAGCCAGCCAGATAGACACAGCAAAACAGGAAAAGTAGGCCAACGGTAGGGGGGAGGACAGCAGACCACAACAGTATGAAAACATTACAGGACTGTTCAAAGCAATATTCTCTCACCTATTAGGGTTGTTTATTTTAGATTTAATCAGTATATGTGGCGATCTCAGTTGTATTGTATTGAACTAATGTTATACAACTGCCTGTTTGAATCTTTGTATTCAATAAAGTTCAAGAACAAAAGAGGTGGAGACCTGTTGGTCTATTACATTCTTGCTTGTCACGAAAGTGGTGCAACAGGGATGGGTCAAACTTTCAGGGATGGGTGTTCACGATCACTTCTATATAGACAGCACAGGACTCAGAGGTATAACTCTCAGAGCGTAGTGCAGTACACATCTCAGCAAAATTTTAGTTAAATTTCTGTTCAGAATAACATCACACGTTGAAATAAAACTGAAAAATTCCCCTTTGGGATTTAGAAAGCTAGCTAATAAGCTAGCTAGCTACCTAGCTATTAGACGAGACGATGAGTTATCCAATGTTAGTTTGTAATATAGCATTATCATTTAACATAATAAAGATGACTTACCAATAGAAATGTGAAGATATTAAATCCAGCGTCTTCAACTCCTCTTTAACAGCAAGGAACAGAGATACCAAACAAAAAGTCCTCATGTAGTACTCCACAGTTGTTACAGCCGCAAAACCTCTCCACAGTGAGCGTGACTTGTTGCAAATAAAATATGGAAGTGTCCATTGATATTTCATTAAATGCCGTTATATATAGTTTTAGGCATGGAACCAAAGCCAACCAGCTACGTGATGAATAGTGACCATAAAACAATTGGTTTGGCCTAAAAGAACATTCTGAAAACGGCAAAATGCAAAAGGAACAAGTCAAGTGTACAAAAGCAATCATAGACTTCAGTGGTAGCAGCGCGCTATAGCTGTTTGTGGGTTTGGTGAACATTTCCATGGTGACGGCGAGTTCCACCAATCAAGAGATGTCGCTGACATGCTTTGAATTTGAATTATGGGTAGTGTAGTACACTTCCCCATGACATTGTGAATAAAACCTCTATCACTATCTCACTGCTTGTGGTAAGTCTACCTCAGATGGTTTAGACATCATGGCTGATAATAAAAGTCATTATGAAGAAAATTGGAGCCTGTTCTGATTTGATCGCCTGGCACATGTTCCAAAAATGTTAAACTTCTGGGTTTTTTCGTATTGTTTCTCCCACTGGCTCCGCCTGTGAGCTCCCGGTCGGCCCGTAGACTTTACATCCTGTTTACATCACAGGTCCATAAAATTAGAATAAAAAGAGATAAAACCGACCTTGCTAGCAGCTTGAGGTGCCCTGGCAGCAGTTTTCCAGGCGTCTCTTCTGCTTGGTGGCCATTGGGGAAATCCTTTTTGGGCTGCAGGGCCGGAGCTTTTCCTGGAGACCTGGAGAAAATGAACAGGATTTTTACTTCCAGAACCAAAATGTAGGGTGTAAAACACTCAGATTTGTGAACTGCACAGAGTGAAAATCCACAACATTAACAGTGAAAATAACTTTTGGTAGCAGGAAATCAAATAAAAGAGTAAATCATTGGTACCTGGTGCCAATACAAGCTGATATTTATGATTCATGTTAGGTCTACAGTGTCTTTACTACATTTGTTGGTCTTCTAAGGTTTTAATAAACACACCTTTATCTCAGAATCAGCTTTATTTGCCAGGTGTGAGTATTACTCAAAATGTATGCACACTAATATATACAAACTAATATATACACACAGTATTATTTACACACTAATATATACACACAGTAATATTTACACACTAATATATACACACAGTAATATTTACACACTAATATATACACACAGTACTATTTGCACACTAATATATACACACAGTACTATTTACACACTAATATATACTCACTAATATATACACACTAATATATTCACAGTAATATTAACACACTAAAACATACTCACTAATATATACTCACTAATACACGCTAATAGATACTCATTTATACAATAGTGCAATGAAGAGTGCAAAGTATCAGAATCAGCTTTATTCGCCAGGTATGAACACATACGAGGAATTTGACTTGGTTGGAGCAAGCCTCCGGACGGCAGCTATGGAACAGCACCATAGACATAATAAAGAGTAGACGCCGCATTGGCTGCTGAGCGCGAGAAATCCAGCCGCCATCTTGGACCGGTCATACTCGTTACTTAGCAGCAGAAGATACAAGATGCCAGAGCACTGTGCAGCATATTCCTGCTCAGATCGGCGGATTTTTTTTTATCTTATCTCTTTCACTTTGGGTTCTGTGAAGCATTTTGTAGGCCTATCTGTGTTTTGAAAATTGCTACATAAGTTAAGTTCCAAAAGCAGAACTAATGTATGCTTGTGTTGTTATTACATTGGGATTGTCTCGGGTTTAGTTGGGATTTGTTTGATAAGACTTGCACGTTACTCTTATAAGATAGATAGATAGATAGATAGATCGAGATATATATAATTATATAGCCTTTTCAATAGCAATGTGCTTGAGTACAGAGTCAACACAACATAAAAGAGGTGTATCTGTCCAAATACTTATGTAATAAGAGCTGAGACAGCTGGTCATTTATCAAATATATCGAAAGTCGCAATAAGTATGCAATATTTAGTTTATTTTGAGCTGTCCTGTTAACTTTATTTATGTATTTTTTACTGTCCAACCAGTAGAACCCGTGTTCTGTAGACATGGTCCTTAGTTATTTATATTATAACTTTATTTATGTATTTTATACTGTCCAACCAGTAGAACCCGTCCTGTTCTGTAGACATGGTCCTTAGTTATTTATATTATAACTTGATTTATATATTTTATACTGTCCAACCAGTAGAACCCGTCCTGTTCTGTAGACATGGTCCTTAGTTTTTATATTATAACTTTATTTATGTATTTTATACTGTCCAACCAGTAGAACCCGTCCTGTTCTGTAGACATGGTCCTTAGTTATTTATATTATAACTTTATTTATGTATTTTATACTGTCCAACCAGTAGAACCCGTCCTGTTCTGTAGACATGGTCCTTAGTTATTTATATTATAACTTTATTTATGTATTTTATACTGTCCAACCAGTAGAACCCGTCCTGTTCTGTAGACATGGTCCTTAGTTATTTATATTATAACTTGATTTATATATTTTATACTGTCCAACCAGTAGAACCCGTCCTGTTCTGTAGACATGGTCCTTAGTTATTTATATTATAACTTTATTTATATATTTTATACTGTCCAACCAGTAGAACCCGTCCTGTTCTGTAGACATGGTCCTTAGTTATTTATATTATAACTTTATTTATGTATTTTATACTGTCCAACCAGTAGAACCCGTCCTGTTCTGTAGACATGGTCCTTAGTTATTTATATTATAACTTGATTTATATATTTTATACTGTCCAACCAGTAGAACCCGTCCTGTTCTGTAGACATGGTCCTTAGTTATTTATTCATGTTGGACCAGTCCAATATAACTTTCAGTTAAAATAAACCTTGTGTTGTAAGAAAACTTGTTTAATTTCTTATGAATCTATTTTGTAATTTTATATATGTTTAAAAATATCGGAATTCATATCGATGTTGCAATATCACATTTTGTCAATGTTGTGCAACCCTAGTGTGTGTGTGTGTGTTGGGAGTGGGGCTGCTAAAGGTCAAGGTCTGGGAGGCAATTGATGCAGAACAACGTGGTAGTACTGTGCGTGTGTGTGCGTGTGTGTGCGTGTGTGTGCGTGTGTGTGCGTGTGTGTGCGTGTGTGTGCGTGTGTGACAGAGAGAGAGACAAATATAAAAAGCTTCAAGTAGACTCTAATAATATAATCATATTGTTTCTTGTACCTAAATATCTGACTTTACGGTCACTATCTGTTTCTTCTTCCCTATCATATTTGTAATGTGTGTGCAAATTATTTTTCTATAATAGGTATTTATTTTATAGCCTACATCATATAATGTAGGGGTATTTATACCTTTATAGCCTACATCATATATGTGATGTAGGGGTATTTATACCTATTATAGCCTACATCATATATGTGATGTAGGGGTATTTATACCTATTATAGCCTACATCATATATGTGATGTAGGGGTATTTATACCTATTATAGCCTACATCATATATGTGATGTAGGGGTATTTATACCTATTATAGCCTACATCATATATGTGATGTAGGGGTATTTATACCTATTATAGCCTACATCATATATGTGATGTAGGGGTATTTATACCTATTATAGCCTACATCATATATGTGATGTAGGGGTATTTTGCAAATACCTATCATTTACAAATGATAGATACACCGAGGATGTCTGGTCTAGGGTGACCAGACGTCCTCGGATTTAGGGGACAGTCCCCCGTTTTTGCCCCCTGACTAAATACAGAAGAAAAAACTACCTCTGTCCTTGTTCTTTTTTTTTTAAAGACACAACATTAGGTTTTTCAATCAGATTTATAGTCAAACTGGAAATATCTCCGTTGCTCTCCCTTTTCCGGGATTATGTTTCCAGTTTTGATCTCGGACGTCTGGTGAATTTATATCATATCAGAATATTCTATTACTGTTAAGCACACTATGAATATTAAAATACGCCTAATCATGTGTCCTGTATCCTAGCTACATGTATGACCTTTGTAGCAAAAAAAACATGAAAACCAGTTGGGTATTCAGTGAGATTGATTAATTAAACGCGCTGACAGCTCATTGCACCTGCCAAACACATTACACTGAGTGGAGCGGGTGACCGGTCCAAGATGGCGGCCCCAAATCTCGTCAGCGCCAATAGGCAGTAGCGGTCGATGCGGCGTCTACTCTTTATTATGTCTATGGAACAGCACCACCACACGCGCTCTCCAAAAGAAACAATGCAGACAGCAAAACAATAGTATACAATACAACATCACAACATAATACACAAGACAACACACAGTTCATGTGGACACATGAAGGAATTTTTTGAGGTGGCTCGGGAGTGTGTGAGAAACACAAGATATCGAGGCAGTCAGATGGATACGGGGCGGGATGGTGGGGGAGTGTATGGTGTGTGTGAGATAATGAGTTGTGTGTGTGAGTGTGAAGCGTCAGACTGTCTATGTTGTTAAAAGCTCAGTTCATCGGCGTGTCCTTGAAGAGATAACCAGTGCACAGGACTAGATAGAAGGCCCAGCTACGAGTTATTTTCCCGCTCGGATTAGTTGAACAATTTCAGTCCAATTTAGGTTGACTCAATGGAATTTGTTTGAATTGACGTTCATCAATCAATTGCTACCGACCTCAGCGTCATACGTGCATCCAGTACATGTAGTGATTTTGTCAGTCCATCTACCTTCTCTGCCAGTCCGGTGGTTACATGAAGCAACTCCACCGACTGGGCCCTGATGGTTTCAATCCCCCTCTGCGCTTCCACAGTCCGGTCTGAGATGTTATGAAACAGTTCACTAGACTGGTCGGCCCTCAGATGTAAAACCTTCATCCTCTCAAACACTCCATGTAGGCACTCCTTAAGATCCCCAGACAGCTGGTGGGTAAGTTTGCTGGCGGCTGTTTTACCAATGTTCTGATAGGTCAGTGAGACCCCAACTCCGATGATCAGGAGCCCCACCAACAGAATTCCAATTATCCAAATAACGTCTTCCACAGTGAGAACGTCCAGGCAGACCGCTTGCCAATTCTCCCAGGAATCGCGAGCGTAGCCTGCAGGGAATGTCCCACTGGGGCAGACCGCCTCCCCCGGTGAAGCATGCTTGAGTGAATAAATCTTGTCGATAGCGCTGAGAGACAAGTTAATCAAATCCATCTCGAATGTTCCAGGAAAACAGCAGGCAGGGAACAAAGAGAAAGGAGAAAAAGTTCCACACGACAAGCTAAGCAAACTGGAAAAGGAGCAAAGCTAAGATAAGAGGGGGAGAGGAGGAAAAACACGACTGCTCTCGCCAGAAGCAGGAAGAAGAAGGGAGGAGTAAAGTATAATTATGATAGTTATAATTTTAATTATGGAGCATAAATAGTATTATGTTATTATATGAGTATTATATTACAGTATGAACAGTATGTTTTAAATCACTTTTAAAAACTCATCTTTTTGCTCTGGCTTTTAACGTAAGCTGAGCTGTGACATTTTATTGTTGTTATTGTTTTGAGTAAAGTTTTTATCTGTTGTCTTGTTTTTTATTGTTTTTGGCATATTCTATTTTAGAAGGTTTTTTTTTCCGGTTATTTATTATGCTTTTATTTTATGTTGTTATCTATATTTGTACAGCACTTTGGGGCAGTAGTGACTGTTAGTAAATGTGATAAATAAATAAACCTTTAACTTGACCTTTGACCTAAAGTAACAGCTCTGTCTGTAGTTTATTTGTTGGCTGATGTTACATTCATGAGTGACAACCCAGCCAGATTTAATTGGGTTTATCTCTTTATGAATGAAAAGAGCTCTATTACTCCAGTCTCTTTTGGTTTGGTGGGGGTGATGACTATGTTTTGTGAGTGGATGTTAATAATCAACAAGAGAAAGTTGTAAAAATATAAATCTTAAAGTCTTTCTGTTTCTGTATGAGCATTCTTTTATCGCAGCTGCAGCTTGAATATCAGATCGCTTTGCTGCATTACTGATGGAGTTCGGGTGCGGGTAGCCTGGACTGAAGGTAAGTAATGTTTCCAATACTTCTTACTTTGTATTGAACTGCTGGCATGTTAGCTGAATAACCTGATGT
Organism: Etheostoma perlongum; assembly: GCA_026937815.1. Lineage (NCBI taxonomy): Eukaryota > Metazoa > Chordata > Actinopteri > Perciformes > Percidae > Etheostoma > Etheostoma perlongum. The sequence continues at coordinate 1,709,643 of CM049379.1, read as the reverse complement.
TATTATTCTGGTTGAATGTACTGTATATATCAAATGTACTGTATATATTGAATGTACTACAGTGTATCGCTCTACCAAATTGATTCACGCAGTTTTTGGTCCTGGAAGGAAAAACTGTGATGACTCTCTGAATAAGGAAGTTACGGAGCCCTGGAGGTGACATGGGAGAGAAAAAAAAACATGGGGACACATACACACACACACACACATATACTTTTTATTAGTAGTTCTCAAATAATGACAAAGACGAAGTAATGTTTACTATAGTTGATCTTTATTTACAATGAATAAACAAGTCATGAAGAGTGGCATGGATGAGTTAAATGTTTAGACTAAAAGTAGAGACTCTTATTTACAAAAATAATTTTATGGCCAACGGCACGGTGAAATCCTTCTGTCAGCATTCTCCAACGTGGGGAAGAGAACAATAACTTCATTTATGATACGATGATGCATCTTACACACTACTTTGCACTATTATTTTTTGCACTTTACATCCCACACCATTTGTACTTGTGTTGATATTATGCTTTATTTGTATATTTATATTTTTTATTATGTTATGTGCCTCTATGTAAATTGTTGTCTCTATTGTACAGTATGTGTCTATATTACTATTTAGCTACTAAATGTTACAACTATTATACACTATGTTATATACATAACTATTTGTTGAATTGTTGTATAGAGTTAACACCTACCAAAGTCAATTTCCTTGTGCAAGTAAACTTACACTTGGCCAATATAACTGATTAGGATGATTGAAAAAAATAAAAATTAATGAAACAAAAAAAATGAAACACGTACCACGAGCTTCCAACGTATTGAATGAATGGACACTACTGCCCACAACTAAAAGATTCAAGAAAATAGAAAGAATTTTCAGCTCCTCATAAAATGTGTGGCTCTCCAGAGCAAGCAGGAGATGATTCATATTATGTTGCCATATTGCAGTATATGAGACATCAGACATGTTGTCCCATCAGACCGTCTTTCATGCTACTTTTCTGTTTCTTTGTTTAATTTTTAGTTGGTACAGAATGAGCCAGTCAACAACTGAGCCACCAGCTGAGATTGAAACATGGACTAAAGAAGAAGTCGTCATTGAAACATTAACAAACAAGGAAGTTGACATAGAAACATGCATCGAAGAGGACTTCCACAACCGGCTGATGGCAGAGGTCAAAGTTTAAAATCCAATCCAAATTTATTCATAGAGCAAATTTAAAAACAACAGATGACCGAAGTGCTGAACTATCAGAAAAACAAAAACAAAGAGCCTGACCGATATATCGGCCGATATTAGCCATTTTTAATGGCCGACACAAACTAAAACAAATTATTTTAAATATTCATTTATCCGAGTAATTTATAATGACAAATAAATGATTATGATAAATGAATATTTAATCTTATGCTCATATAATCTTATGAGTGTTGGCGTTGCATAGTCTGTCCACCAGAAGACGCTCTACAACGTCCCTGTTAGTGATGGCGTTGCATAGTCTGTCCACCAGAGGACGCTCTACAACGTCCCTGTTAGTGATGGCGTTGCATAGTCTGTCCACCAGAGGACGCTCTACAACGTCCCTGTTAGTGATGGCGTTGCATAGTCTGTCCACCAGAGGACGCTCTACAATGTCCCTGTTAGTGATGGCGTTGCATAGTCTGTCCACCAGAGGACGCTCTACAACGTCCCTGTTAGTGACGGCGTTGCATAGTCTGTCCACCAGAGGACGCTCTACAACGTCCCTGTTAGTGATGGCGTTGCATAGTCTGTCCACCAGAGGACGCTCTACAACGTCCCTGTTAGTGATGGCGTTGCATAGTCTGTCCACCAGAGGACGCTCTACAATGTCCCTGTTAGTGATGGCGTTGCATAGTCTGTCCACCAGAGGACGCTCTACAACGTCCCTGTTAGTGACGGCGTTGCATAGTCTGTCCACCAGAGGACGCTCTACAACGTCCCTGTTGGCAACTCTGATTTATTGAGTTATTGTGCTTTAGTTCAAAGGACTTTAAGTTTCATATCTTAAGTTTGTATTTTTATACATTTTATTTATCAAAACTTTAATATATTTTGATGTTCCTCTGTTCTGTTGAGAAAGACATTATATATACAGTATATACATATCTATATATTAAAAAGATATATTATACACGTTGTATATCAAATAGAAATACAACATACTGCCTGCTGATGTGTCTTTGAGTACAACACAGCACACATTAAATCACAAAACACTAAATACTGTTGTCATTGTATTTGTAATTTAATTAAAAGCATGTAAAGTAAGTAATATGTGCTAAGCAGAAGAAATTCGAGAGACGAAATGCATAAACAGATATGAAAGGAACCTGTCCAACTCATTTCTCCTGTTCTGTTTCTGCAGAACCCAACTGTGGTAATTAAAACCACCCTGGATAAACTTGGGAAAAAAAGCTAAAATCTTTTAAATTCCAACTCAATAATCACAAGACTAAAGGCCTTGAACCCATTCCTCGGAGTAAACTGGAGAAGGACGCCAAGGACATCGCTACAATAATGGCTGAATACTATGGACGCAAAGACGCGTTATCAGTCACGCGGGATATTCTCCTAAAGATTGATCAGCGTGATCTTGCTTCTCAGCTTGACGGTGACAATGGTAAGAAACGTGCAACTTGTCCTTTAGCTGTTCAAAATCAAATACTCCGAAATATTTGTATATTATATTTTCCAAAACATATGTTGCCTGGCTATTTGCTTTCTTATCATTACAGTAACTTAACCCTGTGTTGTCTTCCATGTCAACCATCTTGCAACTTTTTGTTTTTCTGGGTCAAACGTTTTGGTCGGCTTTTTCGACACTTTTGTCTCTTTTTTGAGATATCTGCCAATATTTTAAGACTTTTTAAAATCATTTTCCATGTTTTTGTCACTTTTCCGGACGTTTATGTCATTTTTTCCGAGGTTTTTGTCACTTTTTGACATTTTTTTCCTACACTTTCAATGTTTTTATTTTCAATTCTTTTTTTTTTTTTACATGCTATGAAATTAGTGAACTGATGATTTATTTAACTAACGTAGTATGGAACCATCCGTGTTATTTACAATTTGTTTGAAAGAAACCGACATTTAATTTTGACATTTCTGATATAGAAACCTTTTTATATTTGACTCAAGGAGAACAGGAGGGTTAAAAATGACTGTAATTATTCTTTTTTCCACAGAAACGAAGCAGAGTGACACAAGTTCTGCTGAAAGTGAGGAGAACACAGAGATCTCAGAGTCACCGTCCAAAACAAAACGTAAAAAAAAGAAAAGATCCTGTCTTTGTTTCGTAAATGTCAAATTAGATTTACCGTCATGCTTTGACTAGTTATCCTAATACTGCAGTGGCAGCCAAACAGAATGAAACATATTAATTGACAATCCATCTCATAGATGTTGAGATATTTCGGCTTGAACCAAAATGCTGTACTAATAGTATCCGTACAGACACGCAGCGAGCATGAAGTTCTTTCACAAAGCAATACGATAACTGGCAGCTGACTGTGTTGACTAATCAAATGCGTGCCAAGGCACATTCCTGGAAGATTACTTTATAACCTGTATCTTATGTTTCCCTTGTGATTGTCACGACAGAAAATAAAATTATTTCTGCAGTCATAACTTTCCAGAGTTGTTAGAGTCTGTCATCATAAACTGCTGTGTTGTGTTATGGTTTCTGATTAACACGCATCACACTGGACTTTCTCGATCCTATTTCATCCTCTCACCTGTAGCAAATCCCCAACACCGCCACTAATGCTCTTGGGGGAATTACTTACTTGTAATAAATATATATCCTATAATTGTTGGGGCTTTGTAAATTATAGAGTGTGGTCTAGACCTCCTCCATCTGTAAGGTATCTTGAGAAAACTGTTGTTATGAATTGATACTATAAACAAAATTGAATTGAATAGTGTTATTTCCTAGGTAGCATTTATAAGGTGGATCAAACTCTATTTCATACAAGTTTAGTTGTTTTATAGCAACAGAAAAAATATATAATTAATGACTTAATTGTAAGTTCAGTTCCACTGAAACACTATGAATACATATACAATGCCTTGACTGCTGCACTAACCACGGTCTACTCCATTGGCGACATTGTGGTGTATTTTACATTATTCTACACTTGTTTTAGCCCATAGACTGTTAATATTAATGTACAGAGCATGCGTGTGACTGTTGGTAACAGAGAGTTGGCAACAAGACCATAATTTAAAAAATTAACATCCTTCTGTGTTACACACTTTCACTGGCAGCCTATATGCAACTGCTGCTGAAAGCTAGCCTACATAATTCGAGGTAAGATTTAGCTTCGCTACGTTTTAAATATATCTTTGTGCCACAGTTATATTACATATAAGACTGGCCACGAACTGTCAATCACATCATATCCACGCCCTAAAACACCCCCTGCTTTATCAATTTTCGAATCAACAAGACCATAATTCAAAAAATTAACATCCTTCTGTGTTACTGAAGACTTAAAACTAGCGATTGAGACCATAGAGTCATTATGAAAATGTTGACTGAAATCAACTGAGAACTGGGTCACTTTCTTATAGACTTCTACAGAAACCGACCTGCTTTTGCAACCGCATGTGTCGCCCCCTGCAGGAGATCAGATATAATGCAGCTTTAAGGAGTCCCCCCTGCTGGAGATCAGATATAATGCAGCTTTAAGGAGTCCCCCTGCAGGAGATCAGATATAATGCAGCTTTAAGGAGTCCCCCCTGCAGGAGATCAGATATAATGCAGCTTTAAGGAGTCCCCCCCCTGCAGGAGATCAGATATAATGCAGCTTTAAGGCACTTCACCAAACTGGATGCTTTGTCCATTAATATTTACATTCTATGGTTCAGCCACATTGATGTTTGCAGACACCAAAAACTAAGTCTGTCCCATCAATGTCCACAGGGTGGCTGTCTTGTGCCATTCAGTTGTTTGGTGAACCAAAGAGAAACAGAAAGATTAGATTCTGCCTTCATCCTGTTTGTTTAGTGTTCTCTTTCTGAAATTACCTGAAAATGCTAGTATCATTTAAATTAAATTATCATAAAAGATGCTCTTAGGATAGAAAACACAGCAAATTATTATTTAGTTTGGGCACAAAGCTGAAACAAAGTTGCAGAAGTCATGTTTTTCCTCTTAACTCTTTAACGTTGTTAAGTCTTTTTTTTTTTTAAATAATTCAATTATGGAATTCTTTAAATGTGTTTGTCTCATATAAATGTGCCTAATAAAAAATAGATTATTATAAATATGTGTGTAATATAGAATGTAATACAGACAAATGTAATATAGAATACATAAATATTTTAAGTTGATTCCCCATGAAACAATTAATTCAAAAGGTCCCAAATTGTCCCGCTATATCATACACAGGTCATTTTGGAGAACTGTTTATACAACAATGCATATGACATATTGATGGTTCGATACAGCCATGTGATAAATATGGTGGAGAGATTATATCTCCAACCTGGCCTGGGAACGCCTCGGGATCCCCCAGTCGGAGCTGGTTGATGTGGCTCGGGAAAGGGAAGTTTGGGGTCCCCTACTGGAGCTGCTGCCCCACGAGACCTGATACCGGATAAGCGGATGAAGATGGATGTGATAAATAAATTACCTATGAAACTCAAATGTATTCAGAAAACAACTTTAGTCCTCATAATGTTCCCTTTTTAATCAACAGATTAATTAATGAAATTAAAATCTTTGTTTTTGAAGCATTTTAACATTACAGGACTGTTCTAAGCAATACTCTCTCACTTATTAGGGTTGTTTATTTTAGATTTAATCATTTTTTGTGGCAATCTTACTTGTGATGTAATGATCTAATGTTATACAATTGCCTATTTGAATCTTTGTATTCAATAAAGTTGAAGAACAAAAGAGGCGGAGACCTGTTGTTCTATAACATTCTTGCTTGTCAGGGAAGTATTACAACAGGGAATGCGAGGTGTTGGCTGCTGGTCGTCTCTCCTGAATAGTTGTGATGTTATTCTGAACAGAAACTGACTAGTTATCTATTTACTAAAATCTTAAAGTTATACCTGTGCTGTCTTTACCTGAGTGATCGCCAAACTCCAGTCTGACGAGGCGTTCAGGAACATCAGAAGGTGAGAAATTCACTGGCTGCTCATTCTTTGAATGATTTGAAATAAGCTTTTCTGTATGTAAAAACTGAACAATGACTTCTATTAAATCTCACATTGTGAATTTTAACTATGTCCGCTGGTGTGGTAAGCATTCGTATAAAACCTCAGCACTGCTCTTGGTTATTATTTCTGTGTCAAAAGCTTGTGACAGGAAATGGCTCCATGTATCAGTCTGTTAAGTAAAGGTAGAGGTAGAGGAAATACGCAGTATTCAGATGTCGACATGACTGTACATTAACACAGTGAAAGGGAATTTCAGCGAAAAGACAGGCCCGAAGGCAGAGATATTTGACTAAAATGTACTCTTATTCCCGCGTATTCTTTAATAGGACTTATGGTACCAAAACTCATAGATCGAGACCGGGACGAAAAATTCAAGTTAAGCAAAGTTCACTGAGTCCAGCAGTTAAGTTTACAAAAGAAAATAAGTATACAACAATACTGATATTTATATTTACACAACAATACTGATACTAATATATGTAAAACAGAAATTAAGTGTAGCATCTGAACGAATCACTATCAGAATGTTTTTTTTTTGTTTGTTTTGTTTTAAATTTGTTTTTTAAATTCTGTAGACACATTGACAAGAACAAATACCCCAAACTCTTTAAGTAATCCCCTTGCTTACACCTTTATAATACACTTTCTTTTCATTTTTAAGATTTCATGAGGATGTTCTCAGTTGAATTGTAATTAATATTATAAAGATGCAGGTTTGAATCTTTGTATACAATGAAGAACAAGAAAAAAAGAGGGTGCAGGCATGTTGTTCTATTACATTCTTGCTTGTCACGAAAGTGGTGCGACAGGGATGGGCCGAAAGTTCAGGGATGGGTGTGTTGGCGATCACTAAAGTAAAGACAGCACAGGACTCAGGAGATATAACTCTCATGGCGTTTTTCCATTACGTGGTACCTGCTCGACCGCGGTGCTCCGTCCTCCTTTTTCCATTGCAGATAAGTACCGCCTCATGCTTGAGGCGTGCGTGGCAGGTCGCCATAGCAGGAAACTGCCGTGACCTAGGTGTGGGTGTTGTTTTTGATTCTCGGCGTGTGGCTGTTTGCCAGAAGACACATTTAGTTTCTAAAGAAGGTGGAGGCAGCAAAAAAAAAAACACCGCTGGATGAACTACTTGTTCAGGACACCCCCGTCTGTTCCTAGCAATGATGATGCAGTGATTAGTGATGATTCTCTCCAACCAATCAGGAGTCCGCAGGTTTTTACGTCACCTTTTGGTATCGCCTCAGCTTGCTTGGAGCGTGGATGGAGGTGGTACTAAATGAAGTACCTGTTAGCAGGTACCAGGAACTTTTTATAATGGAAAACCAAAAAAACGTGAGTAGAGGCGAGGCGAGTCAAGCAGATACCATGTAGTGGAAAGACACCATTAGTGCAGTATTAATCTCTGCAACATTTCAGTAAATATATGACTGGTCAGTTAAATTTCTGTTCAGAATAACACCACACCTCTCATCTTCAGGAGAGACGACCAGCAGCTAAACTCCAGTCTGACGAGGCGTTCAGGAACATCAGAAGGTGAGAAATTCATTTTTGTGTGTGTTTGAAACAGAATGTCGTTCGTAAAACAAATTAACAATGACTTTCTTGTAATCTCACATTGTGAATTTGAACTATGTCAGCTCCTTTGGTAAACATTTGTATAAAATTGTCAGCACTGCTCTCTTGGTTATTATTTATGTGTCAAAAGCTTTTGGCAGGAAATGGCTCTATCTATTAGTATGTCAGTCAGGGCCGGTTCTACACTGAATACTGTATATATAATCATTTCCAGAGGCCCTGTGCTGTCATGAGTTTTTGTCTGCTGAATAGTCAGGTGATCGGCTGGACAGAGATGGCGGCTTAAGGTGTAGCTCCTGGCCCAAATTTGTCAAATAGTAGTTTTATATGGTTCCAACTTCGATATTTTATCACTTTGTGCTTGTTAGAGTTACTTAAAGCAGAATGGCAAATAAGAACAAACCCTGATGCAGCAATACAATTGCAGAGGCATTGCTGGAGAAACAGAAAAGCTACCTCGAGCCACGCTTTTCTCAGATCCAGTTTCAGATTCAACAGATGGGCCTCGACAGCAACAAAAAGCTAACTGCTATCCATGCCCAGCTAGCGTCTCTGACTGACTTTTTTATGAAAGTAAAAGAAAGAAATTGGCGCAGGCATGTTGCTCTATTACATTCTTGCTTATCACAGCAGGGATGGGCAGAACTTTCCGTGATAGGTGTGGTAAGCGATTACAGCATTGGAGGTATAACTTTCAGTGTGAGGGGCGTAGTGCAGTATTCGTGTCGGCAAGTTTCATTAAATAGATGACTGGTCAGTTCAATTTCTTGAGCAGCAGCTAAAATCCAGTCTGATAAGACGTACAGGAACCTCAGAAGGTGAGAAATGTAATGGCAGGTCATTCTTTGAATGCTTTAAAAGAGGATTTGTATGTAAAAACTGAACAATGACTTCCTCTAAATCTCACATTTTGAATATTAACTAAATATGTCAGCTGCTGTGGTAAGCATTTGAATAGATCTTAACACTGCTTTTGGTTATTATTTCTATGAAATTTTCTCCCATATAGGAAAGCTGTTTGATCTATCCAGACCTTTCTCTGCAGCGCTGTGGAGGAAGGTCTGGTAAAGGGAGACTAGAACTGCTAAGACATATTTATGACTATGGTTATATTGTATTGCGTAATATCAATGTTGTCATAACACGAACATCTCAAAATGCTAACTTAGCATAAAAAGTGTGATAATTTTATGGAATGACTGTCAGAAAACTGTCAGTTGAAAAACTAACCAGAACTGACACTGCAACTTATCTTTTACACCCACACAGATCAAACAGAAGCTTCAAAAACACCTCAACGTAAACTCACCTCAACGTGAACTCACCTCAACGTGAAAAACAAACAAAATGATGATGGTAAAATATCACATACATCAAAAAATCAAAGACAAAAATCAAAAGACAAAAAACAAAGTTGTGCATTTTTAGAACATTAAAGGTCCAATGTGTAGGACTTTTTAACATCTAGCATTGAGCATTATGATAATGATAATGATGATAATGATACCCATTAGCAGCATTAGCAGCAGCTGTGAGTATATCAAATGACAGTGAAAACGTGAAAGGCAGAGAAGTATGTCCTGCATATTCCTCTCCGGTTAACGTATTTCAAGATGGCGCATGAATATGGAGCGTCTACCCCAGCTCATGCTAATGCAAATTTAAAATTTCAAGCAAATAGGAATACTTGAAATTGGTGGTCAATATTCATAAAAAATGACAACTTTGTGAACGGGCAACAACGATTTTGATAATGAACAACAGCTACACACTGGACCTTTCAGGCAAAACCCTCAGGATTTGACCAAATGTAGACAGTGATCACGGTGTTAAGTTTAATTGACTCCTTTCTTTCTTCCTACAGACCACTGACCCACAGGACAAATCCACAACCACTGTAAAGATCAAGGAAACCCTAGACAAGCTTTTAACAAAAGAATTCAATAATTTTAATTTCAACTTGGAAGAATACAAGCACTCCAGCTATGAACCTATTTGTCCGAGTGAACTGGAGTGCACCGACACCATTAAAACCGCTAAATTAATAACTCAACACTATCCAGAGGATGGTCTACAAGTCACAATAGACATTCTAAAACGTATCAGACAGCGTAAACTTGCTTGTGAGCTGGAAAAATGGATGGGTAAGACAACGTAAAAAATATATTCAAATAGTCTAATTGCATAAACATGGCCAAAATATTGTTTATGTAGTTAGTATTTTGCTTATAATCTGCATTATTTCTAATTATAATGTTCTTCATCTAATCTAGCCAACACACGGTGACTAACACATTTTATGAAATGCATGAAATTACTGTCAACAAATCATAAAACCACTCAAACAAGAATTGATGTTATGAGAAAGTAGTGAGAGACAGACTAACATATTTTTGGTTTAACTTTTTTTCATGGGACTTGCTAAAAAAGAATTTCAAGAATTTGTTAACTTGTGGTGTGAGATCCAGAAAACCCTTGCTAACATTTTCAAAGATGACCTTAAAAAATTAAATTTCCATGAATCCATTAAATCGACAAATAAATCAATTCCCAAAGGTAAACTGGAGGGCAAGGACACGATGGACACGGCGTTATTAATGACTGATCACTAGGGAGAGAAGGACGCTTTAAGAGTCACAATAGACATTCTCCGAAATATCGATCAGCGTGAACTTGCTCTTCAGCTGGAGACGTAAAAATATATTCAAATAGTAAAGTTGCATCAATGTGGCATAAAAATATTTTTTAGTTAGTATTTTGCTTATAATCTGCATTATTTTGTTAAGTTTTCACTCACATTCTGACTCACATTTTATTAAATGTTTGAAATTACTGTCAACGAATCCCAAAACCAGTGAATGAATTGATGCTACAAACAAGAATTACATAATTAATCAAAGCCTACATCTTCTACCTATGTTTATTACCATGAACAATGTATATAGTATATGTATGTTGTATATGTACATGTTTTTGCATAATGTATATGTTTGTTTAGAGCTGTTGCCCAAATACTAATAAGAGCACCAAGATGATAGATAGATCTGCTGAAAATAGTCCCCAAAAATTGCACAATTTCCTCCTGTTTGTTTAATAAAAACTACAGCGACCAGCTGTTTTACGATATTACCAAACATTGAAAAAAATCCATTTTAATAGGATGTGCTAACAAGATCGAAATTTATAACACCAGCCTTAACCTAAAATGTGTTTTGTGTTTTCTTTTACTCAATAATGCATTTATTTTACTACTCATACAGGTCAACTGGAGCAGCGGTGTCTCTCAAAAGTAGTGATGAAGAAAGAAGCAAACCAGGGAGAAAAACTAAAGAATTTGTTAACTTGTGGTGGGAACTCACTGGACAACTATGACAGATTTGTAGTTGTTGTGAACAAGAGCAGTCCAGGACAAGTTCAGTGTCTCCAGTTTTTGAATAAGCTGAAACCGTTGTTTGTGTTAGACTTTGACCCCAGCTCTGCTGCTCCAGATGGACTGTGTTATTCCTACAGTGAGTATGGGGTGTGCTTATTGGCCACCCCATCACAATATCAAGGACAGCCTGACTCAGTGATTGAGAACCTTAACCTCTCCAAACCGACCAGCTGGGTTTTCTGCAATGGCAGAAATGACCTTGACAGTGACTTAGACAAGGAGTTAGACTATATTAATTGGCTGAGGAAATCTTGCAGAGATGTAGAGCAGTTGGTTTCATTAATTTGCAAACCTGAGGTTCTTCTCCATGGAAAATGTCTAATCATATTCCTCCTACTTTCACCTGTGGACAATGAAAAAGACCCAATCTTTGACACCTACAAGGCCTTTATAAAACAGACTGAAGAGGATAATATCATTACTATTTGTGAATCTCGAAGCACGTATAAAAAATGGAAGGAGATGATACAAGCAAAGTGTGACTCCGACATCGACCCGCGATCTATTTATGAGCTGTCGCTCAGCGAGGTCAATAGAACAGTAATGGCATTGGGACCATTCGATCAGAAATCTGGAAGGTTCCTCCCCTCTTCTGATTCCAGTCGTGTTGTTTTAAAGCAGAAGGATAAAGACTCATTGACAGCTCTAGATATTCTATGTCCAAATCAGTGTGAAAACTGTCCAGATTTTCATGACTTCAGAATCAAAGTTAAGGAAATATTCAAATTCAAATATAAAACTATGAAGAAGATGATTAGGTCTCAGTTAAGAGATTCAAAAGAAATGTGTGTTCCGTTCCATCTGTTTCACTATCCAGGCTGTGGTGGTAGCACCTTAGCAATGCATGTAATGTGGAGTCTTCGTCAAGAGTTTAGGTGTGCTGTGTTGAAAGACAACACACTGCCAAAATCAGAAATTGCCATCCAAATTATTACACTTATGAATCTTGAAAGCAAGAGACCTTTTCCAGTTTTGCTGTTAGTTGATGACTTAAAAGAAACAGAGAATTACCAAGATCTTGAGCGCTGCATACATAAAGCTGCAGAAGAGGGTGGCTTATTTATAAATGTGGATGATGCACAGAACTACAAAGTCATCATATTCAATTGTGTTCGTACCCATTTTCCAAAAAAGCAATACAAACGATACAATCCCAATCAAAGTCAGTATATAACCTCCGAACACCTCCTAACCTCATCATCTAAAGATATAGCTGCTCCGGATGGTACTGCCCTGCCCTCCAGCACTACTGTCAGAAATCTAGGAGATATTTTTGATCAAGATACATCCTTTAACGGCCACTTAAAACCTCAAGACCAGCCTTTTTTCACCATCGGAACCGGCAAGGATAATACAAGAGCAGTGTACAGTAGTACATCATTAATAGAGGAAAATAGGAACAACCCCAGGTTTTCTTTCAGCACTGTAGCCAGGCTGACGGAAGATGACAGCTCTATTGTAAAACCAGATATATGTTTAGACTGCTTTGCTTCCCTTGATCTTTATCAATTTAATTCAATTATTTCTTCATCTAAACCATCAACCTGCCTCTTAGACCCCATCCCGACTAGGCTACTTAAAGAAGTTTTACCCTTAGTCAACACTTCTCTACTAGATATAACCAATCTGTCTTTATTAACAGGCTATGTACCACAGCACTTTAAAGTAGCTGTAAATAAACCTCTTCTGAAAAAGCCCAACCTTGATCCAGATGTTTTAGCCAACTATAGACCTATATCCAACCTTGATCCAGATGTTTTAGCCAACTATAGACCTATATCCAACCTTGATCCAGATGTTTTAGCCAACAATAGACCTATATCCAATCTTGATCCAGATGTTTTAGCCAACTATAGACCTATATCCAATCTTGATCCAGATGTTTTAGCCAACAATAGACCTATATCCAACCTTGATCCAGATGTTTTAGCAAACTGTAGGCCTATATCCAACCTTGATCCAGATGTTTTAGCCAACTATAGACCTATATCCAACCTTGAACCAGATGTTTTAGCAAAATGTAGGCCTATATCCAACCTTGATCCAGATGTTTTAGCCAACTATAGACCTATATCCAACGTTGATCCAGATGTTTTAGCCAACAATAGACCTATATCCAATCTTCCATTTCTCTCTAAGATTCTTGAGAAAACAGTCGCCAAACAGCTGTGTGACTTTCTGCATAGCAACAGCTTATTTGAGGATTTTCAGTCAGGATTTAGAGCTCATCATAGCACAGAGACAGCACTTGTGAAAATGACTAATGACCTCCTAATTGCATCAGACAAAGGACTTATCTCTGTACTGGTGTTATTATATCTTAGTGCTGCATTTGATACCATTGACCATCATGTCTTATTACAGAGATTGGAATATTTAATTGGCATCAAAGGAACTGCTCTAAGCTGGTTTAAGTCTTATTTATCAGATCGATCTCTGTTTGTTCATGTTAACGATGAATCCTCCGTGCACGCCAAAGTTAGTCATGGAGTCCCACAAGGATCTGTGCTCGGTCCAATCCTGTTCACTTTATATATGCTTCCTTTAGGCAATATTATCAGGAAACACTCCATAAACTTTCATTGTTATGCAGATGATACTCAATTATGTCTATCAATCAAGCCGGATGAAACTAATCAGTTATCTAAACTTCAAATGTGCCTTCAGGATATTAAAACCTGGATGACTTGTAATTTTCCAATGTTAAACTCAGATAAAACTGAAGTTATTGTTCTGGGGCCCAAGCACCTCCGTGACGCATTATCCAAAGAGATAGTTACTCTGGATGGCATCACCCTGGCCTCCAGCACCACCCTGGCCTCCAGCATCACCCTGGCCTTCAACACCACTGTGAGGAATCTTGGAGTGATCTTTGATCAGGACATGTCATTTAATTCTCACATAAAGCAAATCTCAAGGATTACCTTTTTTGACCTACGTAATATTACAAAAATCAGAAATATCCTGTCACTGGGTGTATTAAGGAACAGTCTAGCCACATATCAGAATGCTGTGAAGGTGGTGAAGATGCAGCATCTCTCTTCTGTCATAGCTAGCAGTTGCCATGAACCTAGAGTGTTATTTAATAGTATTAACTCTGTCATAAATCCATGCACCTCCGCTCCGACAGATGTGTCAATCAGTACATGTGAGAAATTTCTCGGTTATTTTATTGACAAAGTAGCATCTGCCAGGAAAATCACCTGTGCTAATTTTAAGGTGTTTTTACCTGCTTCTCCTACACATTCAGCTGTGTTTGAGGAATTTAAGCCTGTTTCTCTGACGTTACTTAGTGAGGTTGTACCACACATGAAACCTACCAACCATCCCTTAGACATTGTCCCCGCCAGAATGGTGAAGGAGGTTTTTAATAGTACAATTGGGACAAGTCTTCTTACTCTTTTTAATTCCTGTCTTACTTTAGCTTCTGTCCCAGCTGCCTTTAAACATGCTGTGGTCAGGCCCCTACTTAAGAAGCCTAATCTTAACCATACAGTGCTGTCTAATTTTAGACCAGTCTCTCATCTGCCTTTTCTTTCAAAGGTTTTAGAAAAAAAAAAATGTATACAGCTACAAGTCTTTCTACAACTGAACTCTGTACGTCACAGCGCTGAGTCTGCACTGTTGAGGGTACATAATGATATTGCCTTGTCCGTAGATGCCGGGAATCCTGCTGTTTTTGTCCTTTTGGACCTCACAGCGGAGTTTGATACAGTGGACCATGCAGTCCTTGTCTCACGCTTTTATCTGTCAAATAGGAGCTTTTCTGTTATGATTGGTGACCTATCCTTGTCAGTTGCTCCTCTCTCTTGTGGGGTACCTCAGGGATCCATTCTTGGCCCCTTTCTGTTTTCTTTGTACATGCTGCCTTTAGGGGCGATTATAGGAAAGCACAACCTGTCTTTTCATTGCTATGCAGATGATTTGCAAATCTATTGGCCTATGAATGCAAATGACAGTGTTGCACTAAACTCCCTGCTTAGTTGTGTCACTGATATTAAGTTGTGGCTTTCAGACAACTTTCTTAATTTGAATGAAAGTAAAACAGAGTGTATTATTTTCATTACTCCAGGCATGCAGAATGGTCCAGCTTTGAGTTTGGGAGCTCTGGCATCTTACACTAGATCAGCTGTCAAAAACTTGGGGGTTACTTTTAAGTGCAGCATGAAATTTGATAAGCAGATCAGTAACGTTGTTAAAATTAGCTTTTTCCAGCTTTGTCTGCTGGCTAAAGTTAAGCCTTTTCTGAGTAGGCACGACCTAGAAAAGGCTATTCATGCTTTTATCAGTTCAAGGTTGGACTACTGTAATGCTCTCTACGTCGGTCTGAATCAGACCTCCATCTCACGCCTCCAACTTGTGCAAAATGCTGCTGCTCGCTTTTTAACAAATACATCTAGACGCGCACACATCACTCCCGTTTCCTACACCCTGCATGGGCTCCCGGTGCGTTTTAGAATAGATTTTAAGATTTTATTGTTTGTTTTCAAGGCTTTAAACGGTCTCGCCCCGGAGGATTTGTCTGAAATTTTAATTTTGCGGGAGCACAGCCGGTCATTGCGGTCTTCAAATCAGTTGGTTTTAGAAGTCCTGAGGTCCAGGTATAAAGGGTGGGGGGGGCAGGCTTTTGCAGTTTCTGCCCCGAGACTCTGGAACAAGTTACCCCCTGATATTCGCACTGTTACAGATGTCGCTTTTTTTAGGTCCAAACTCAAAACATATCTGTTCAGTCTGGCTTTTAATACGTAGCAGTGGTGTGATAATTTCATTCTTTTGTTTCTTAGTGACCTTTTCTGATTTTACTGTTTTCTATGTTCATTCTTTCTATTGTATGTTGTGATTTTACTCATTCTGCACTTTGGATACCTGATGGTTGCTGTAAAGTGCTATATAAATAAATTTTGATTGATTGATTGATCTTAAAGAGCTTGTAGTACCTTACTACCCCACCAGAGCACTGCGCTCCCAGAATGCTTATGTTGGAGATCAGATATAATGCAGCTTTAAGGCACTTCACCAAACTGGATACTTTGTCCATTAATATTTACATTCTATGGTTCAACCACATTGATGTTTGCAGACACCAAAAACTAAGTCTGTCCCATCGATGTCCACAGGGTGGCTGTCTTGTGCCATTCAGTTGTTAGGTGAACCAAAGAGAAACAGAAAGATTAGATTCTGCCTTCATCCTGTTTGTTTAGTGTTCTCTTTCTGAAATTACCTGAAAATGCTAGTATCATTTAAATTAAATTATCATAAAAAGATGCTCTTAGGATAGAAAAAACAGCAAATTATTATTTAGTTGTGACACAAAGCTGAAACAAAGTTGCAGAAGTCATGTTTTTCCTCTTACACTTTAACTGTTGTTAAGTCTTTTTTTTTATAAATTATAAATAAATTCTGTATTCCTTAAATGTGTTTGCCTCATATAAATGTGCTTAATAATAAATAGATTATTATAAATATGTGTGTAATATATAATGTAATACAGATATATGTAATATAGAATACATCAATATTTTAAGTTGATTCCCCATGAAACAATTAATTCAAAAGGTCCCAAATTGTCCCGCTATATCATACACAGGTCATTTTGGAGAACTGTTTATACAACAATGCATATGACATATTGATGGTTTGATACAGCCATGTGATAAATAAATTACCTATGAAACTCAAATGTATTCCACAAACAACTTTAGTCCTCATAATGTTCCCTTTGTAACCCTCGTGTTGTCTCCACCTTCGGGACCCTCTCGAGTCCCTCGGGTCAAATTGACCCGGGACTTATTCAGGGTTTTAAAAACAATTCTGAAATAAAATTTTACTTCATAATCTATCAACAAATATTGTCTTTATCTCAATTTCCAACAGCTGAGATAACATCTATGTTTAGGGAATGCATCAGTCTCTACTAGAACACTATTAAACATGGAAGTGGGGTTCGTTTTTTGTCATAAGGTTATAATTCATGTTAAAAATCCACTATGGAAAAAAACGTGTCATATCCAGAATAATGTTCTGAATTGAGTCAGGAATACATATTTATCACAGGAAATAAGGAAAGTCCGTTGATTTCAGGTAGAAAAAAATTTACTTGTACCACTTTTCTTCTTGTAAAAACTTGAAATGGGTCAATTTGACCTGAATACCATACAAGGGTTAATTAACATATTAATTAATGAAATTAAAATCTCTGTTTTTGAAGCATTTTAACATTACAGGACTGTTCTAAGCAATACTTTCTCACCTATTAGGGTTGTTTATTTTAGATTTAATCATTATTTGTGGTGATCTCAGTTGTATTGTAATGATCTAATGTTATACAACTGCCTGTTTGAATCTTTGTATTCAATAAAGTTCAAGAACAAAAGAGGTGGAGACCTGTTGGTCTATTACATTCTTGCTTGTCAGGAAGTGGTGCAACAACGAAGTAGCTTCAAGGCGAGGTGTTGACGATCACTCAGGTAACAACAGCACGGGTATAACGTTCAGTGCGTGTTGCAGTATTTATCTCAGCAAAGATTTTAGTAAATAGATAACTGGTCAGTTTCTGTTCAGAATAACATCATCACACCTCTTCAGGAGAGACGACCAGCAGCTAAACTCCAGTCTGATGAGGCATTCAGGAACATCACAAGGTGAGAAATTCACTGGCTGCTCATTCTTTGTATGCTTTGAAATAAGCTTTTCTGTATGTAAAAATTGAACAATGACTTCTATTAAATCTCACATTGTGAATTTGAACTATGTCCGCTGGTGTGGTGAGCATTTGTATAAAATCTCAGCACTGCTCTTGGTTATTATTTCAAAACCTTCTGGCAGGAAATGGCTCTCTGTATCAGTCGGTAAAGAAAAAGGTAGAGGCAGAGTAAAACACAGCATTCTGATACTATTCGGATTTAAGATGACTATCACCATAGAAACATAAGTGTAGCATCTGAACCCCTCACTATCTATCAGAATGGGTGGTGGCTGACAAGCACGGACTGCAGGGAAATCTTTTTTTAATCTCTGTATAGACCAGCACTCCAGGATTTCACAGACTTTTTTTGAGATTGTTGACGCCCAAAATGGCTGATGTGGCGGGAGCTTTTGTAAAAAATTGCAATAAAAATGCAATGTTGTTTGTATGATTGTTGCAATGAAGTTGAGGGAGACAGAGAAGGTTGTGTACCTTTTTTTGGGAGAATAAAACTACTCTGGGCTGAGTTTTCCTAGGACCTTACCAAAAAGACTGCAAATGCTGATATAATATGAAAATGGCTGGTGGATTTAAGACAAAAAAATATTTTATTATTTATTTAATATTTAATTTATTGAATGAATCAAATGTGAACATACTGTATGTGTCAGTAGCTTGTTGATCTTTCCATTGTTAGTTAGTTTCTATCCTGGGCTGGGTCACATTCATACGGTTTGATAAAGGACTTATTGGACTTTAACTTATCATTGCTCTTACAATGACGAGTGTAGCTGTCCTCAATTTAGGTCATCCTGTATGTCTCATCTCCGCTTTATCCAGCATCCACCGTGTGTGTGTGTGTGTGTGTGTGTCTGCGCATGTCAGTCGCGGGGGAACTGAGCAAAACAAAGAACAATGAAGTAAATATGGCCACATACATGAGACGTCAACCTGTTCTCGTTCCGTCTGGTAATTCGCTCTCAGAGACAAACTGATACAAAGTGTGGCACATGGGCAAGTCTTGGTTATTGGTCAAATTAGCGAAAAAGTTGCTGTGATTTGTCAAAACTGCGAGTCACAACAAAGTCCCGGTGATTCGTTGAAGTCGTGTGAATTGGTGCAATTGTGACATCGCAAAATCCTGGAGGGACTGATAGACATTGATGAGAAAAATACCTAAAACTGTTTAAGTAATCCCCTTGCTTACACTCTTATAATACACTTTCTTGTTTTGCTTCTTTTCGTTTTTAAGATTTCATTCTTGCTCGTCACGAAAGTGGTGCAACAGGGATGGGTGTTCACGATCACTTCTATAAAGACAGCACAGGACTCAGAGGTATAACTCTCAGAGCGTAGTACAGTACACATCTCAGCTAAATTTTAGTTAAATTTCTGTTCAGAATAACATCACACCTCTTCAGGAGAGACGACCAGCAGCTAAACTCCAGTCTGATGAGGCGTTCAGGAACATCAGAAGGTGAGAAATTCACTGGCTGCTCATTCTTTGTATGCTTTGAAATAAGCTTTTCTGTATGTAAAAACTGAACAATGACTTCTATTAAATCTCACATTGTGATTTTTTACTATGTCTGCCGGTGTGGTAAACATTCGTATTATTATATGGTATCATGTTGGTTATTATTTCTGTGTCAAAAGCTTCTGGCAGGAAATGGCTCAAAGTATCAGTCTGTGAAGTAAAGGTAGAGGTAGAGGAAATACGCAGTATTCAGATGTAGACATGACTGTACATTACCACAGAAACATAAGTGCAGCATCTGAACCCCTCGCTATCTATCAGAATGGGGGTGGCTGACAAGCACGAACTGCAGGAAAATGAAGAGCATGCAATTAAGCATTTAAAAACAAACTATTTAATATTTTGTTTTTAAATTCTGTAGACACATTAAGGAGAACAATTACCTAAAAGTGTTTAAGTAATCCCCTTGATTACACTTTTATAATACACTTTCTTTTCTTGTAATGTTATACAAATGCAGGTTTGAATTTTGCATTCAATAGTACATTAAAAAAGGTTGCATGCATGTAGGTATACTACATTCTTGCTTGTCACGAAAGTGGTGTGACAGGGATGGGCAGAACAATCAGGGATGGGTGTGTTGGCGATCACTAAAGTAAAGACAACACAGGACTCAGGAGGTGTAACTCAGAGCATTATGCATGCAGTATTCATCTCAACAAAGGTTTCAATAAAAAGAAAACTGGTTCAGTTACATTTCTGTTCAGAATAATATCACACCTCTCATCATCCAGGAGAGACGACCAGCAGCTAAACTCCAGTCTGATGAGGCGTTCAGGAACATCAGAAGGTGAGAAATTCACTGGCTGCTCATTCTTTGTATGTTTGAAAGAGAATTTTGTTCGTAAAACAAATTAACAATGACTTCCTCATAATCTCACATTGTGAACTTTAACTATGTCAGATGATGTGGTAAACATTTGTATAAAGTCACATATACAAATGCACTACTCTTGGTTATTATTTATGTGTCAGAAGATTTTGTCAGGAAATGGCTCGATGTATCAGTCTGTCAGTGGAATGAAGGCCGAGGTAGAGTAACCCCCACAGGGAGCAACACAGAGAGTTAAGAAAAACAGCATTCTGATAGTATTCAGAGGTAGACATGACTGCACATGACTAAAAAATGCAAGTGTAGAATTAAAACCACACCCTATCTTTTAGAATGGTTGATGACTTACTTAGTCATATTGTATTTCATATATATATGTGCAGTACGTAAGACTTATAAAACTAACTTTCTGAAACTGACCCCATGTTACAGTAGAACTACATGAAGCCGGTTATTAAAAAAAAAAAAAAAAAACCTAAGTCCTGGATCTTCCCAGTCCTACCTACAGCACCTTGAAGTTTAATAGAAAGAGAGAGAATAAACACACACAGATGATTGGACATAACTATGTTGTACAGATAAGTGAATCTTTCAAATAATGTGACTACAAATTACAAAATTCTCTGCCAACATTTGGCATAAAGTATCCTAATTACACTACAATAACAACAAACCTTTTTTTAAATAATAATAATAACAACAAGGTTAAAGAAAAACAATGGTGGCTTACCTTCAAGAAAAAACAATTCTTTTAGTATCTTAAAAGGAGACCTATTATGGTTTTTCATATTTTAGTCATACCTATAATATTACAATTATGGATTTGCATGTTAAACATGGCCAAAGTTTCAAATAATTTTTATTTGTAACTTACACTCCACTGTGTCCCACCTATCCATAAGGTTTTTGTTTCATTTAGTTAATTTCACACATCATCATTGTATCATTAAACACAATTTTGGAAAATACAACGATCATGTATAGGCCGTGTGAAATGGGGAACCCCAATTAAGCTACTAAAAGCTTTTCGGAGGGGGCCCTATAACAACAAAATCTCAATTTACCATAGACGCAACATAGAGAAATACAACAGAATAGAGACACTTCAAAATAAAATGAATAAATAATTTGAAACAAATCCACTCACAATAGACTCAACATAGACAAATACCACAAACAGACGATCCCAGCACAAATATAGCTAATATATAACACTGCTCCCAATAAGTGACAAAATAACGCCAACATGTTCCTGTTTACAAATAACAAGGTCACATGAGACACAGCCATCTTCTAACTGTATACAAACTGGGAACTATATTCTCAGAAAGGTGAAGCACTGCTACTTCTGCTCCTCACTGCCGGGCTTCTCACGTGCTGCAAGCAAATCACTCCGCCCAAGTAGCAGAAATAGCAGTATGTCGACTTTCTATGACTGTACAAATCCCAACATGTCAATAGGAACATGTTGGCGTTATTTTGTCAGTTATTGGGAGCAGTAGCTAGTTGGAGCCGGTCACCTCCAATATCTGTGGTAAACTAGGCTAGCGGTGGGGAGTTACAACTGACAGGGGAGTTTCAACACGCAGGAGAAGTCCCTTTGGGCTGGACCATCTCCTACAGAAAACAATGTTCAAAAACTGCTCCAAACAGCTCTATTGTAGTCCAGCCTTTTGTCACTTCAGAGACAAGTGCGTCACTTTGTAACACAGGTTATAATGCTCGCCTAGCAGATAGCTAGGCCCTAACACTCTGCTTCTGACTGGCTAGTAGTCCTTACCTAGGTACTGTCAGGGCCCTCATACTCTGCTTCTGACTGGCTAGTAGTCCTTACCTAGGTACTGTCAGGGCCCTCATACTCTGCTTCTGACTGGCTAGTAGTCCTTACCTAGGTACTGTCAGGGCCCTCATACTCTGCTTCTGACTGGCTAGTAGTCCTTACCTAGGTACTGTCAGGACCCTCATACTCTGCTTCTGACTGGCTAGTAGTCCTTACCTAGGTACTGTCAGGGCCCTCATACTCTGCTCCTGGCTGGCTAGTAGTCCTTACCTAGGTACTGCACATGTGCAATTCCCAATGAAGATAGGATAGAAGTGAGATGTCTCACTCTGTAGCTAAAACAGAGACAAAAACACACAGGATGAAAAAGGATATAGAACATGGTGTTTTCTGAAAATTACACCATGAAAACCTATTCTGTTACAACCTCTAAATACAATTATGAACCTGAACATTAGCATATGAGCACTTTAAAGACTTTATACTTCATTACTGCCTTTCATTATTTTAATCTTTCATTTTTAGTTGATCCAAAATGACAACAAAGACACTCTCTCAGCGCATTGAAAAATGGACCGAGAAAGATGTCCACCTGTGGCTGATGACAGAGGTCAAAGTCCATGAGACTTGTGCAGATAAATTCTGTGAAGAAGAAGTGTCCGGAGAGAGTTTAGTAGAATTTGAAAAGACAGACATATTGGATTTGGGTATAAAACACGGTCCCGCAGTAAAGATCACATCTTATCTAGAAAGTCTGAAAAAGGGAACACAACATGAGTCACAGTTCCCACCATATGTGAAAAGCTGGACAAAGGAGCAAGTGAGCCAGTGGTTACTGCAGCATGTGAAGGTATATAACAAATATGCAGAACGGCTCGAAGAAGAAGATGTGTCCGGAGATTGCCTTGTTTGCTTCAAGAAGCAGGATTTTCTGGACCTGGAAGTGAAAAATGGTCCTGCTGTAAAGATTTTGGCAGAACTCCGTCATTTGAACGAGAAACCAGAACCGACACTGCAACCCATCCTTCACACCAGCACGGCTCAAACAAAAGCTCCTAAACCCACTCAACCTGAACTGAGTCTGGTACAGGACATAGCAACCAAACAACCAGAATCACAAAATGAAATTGAATCAAAAACAGACAAAATGGTGGGAAAAGAATTTAAGTCTCAGCTGCAATTTAAAGAGGCTTCAGAGAAGAAGGGAATGCAGCTGCCAAAGGACATGGGGGCCAGGAGAAAAGAAACTGTTGTGGTAAAGTATATATTCTTGTACATGTCTATGTATTTAACCCTTGTGTTGTCCTCCCGGGTCAAAAAATGACAAAGATTTGATATTTTCGTCCCTTTTTTAGACTTTGGTTTAAGTTTTCACTGCCACCACCTTACCAATACCACTAGTTGAACACTACTTTTTGGAATTCATGGTCAATAACCCTCATTTATATAAAATTATACTATATTAAGAGGACATGATGAATTTTTTTTTATTTTATATTCTAATAGTAAGATCAGAGGAATGAAAGTGATCAGTTGTATTTGTAAAGAGAATTGTAAGTAATCCAATCCATTTTTTGAGGTAATTTGGTTAAAAAGAAACCCATATTTTAGATATAGACATTTTTTTAGAGGAGGATTAAAATATTGCATCCAGCCTTGTAATAAAGCAATTGAATTAGTAAACTCACAACAACAAAATAAGTTGTTGGTGCATTACATTTTTAGAACACAAACAGGCATAACAAACCCTCAGGATTTCAACAAATGTAGACAGTAATTACGATGTATACTTTACTAAATACTGATGTATACTAAATGTACATCTGTTTTTCCTGCAGACCACAGTTCTACCAGACATGTCCAAGATTGCCGTGGAGATCCAGAAAACCCTTGAAAACCTTTCAAAAGACGATCTAAAAAAATTTCATTTCTATGAATACACTAAAGAAAAATCGATTCCCCAAGGTAAACTGATGGGCAAGGACACGGTGGACACCGCGAAATTAATGACTGAACACTATGGAGAGAACGCTTTAAGAGTCACAATAGACATTCTCCGAAATATCGATCAGCGTGAACTTGCTCATCAGCTGGAAAACAGGATGGGTAAGACAACATAAAAATGTATTCAAATAGTCTAGTTATAAACGTGGCCTAAAAATTATTTTTTAGTTAGTATTTTGCTTATAATCTGCATTATTTTGTTAAATTTTGATTCACATTCTGTGACATATTTTATTAAATGTTTGAAATTACTGTCAATGAATCCCAAAACCAGTGAGTGATTCTACAAACAAGAATTACCTAATTAATCAAAGTTTATATTGTCTACCTGTGTTTATTGGGCACTAGTTTTTGGAGACAATCCCACACACACCTTCCTCCTGCCCATATACTCACAAAAGCAACGCTAAAAATAGTCCCCAAAATCCACAATTTTAGTTTTTTGATCAAAACTATAACTATATTATGTAAATGTGCTGTATTTATATAGCGCTTTCCTAGTCTTAACAACTACTCAAAGCGCTTTTACATCATACAGGAACCATTCACACACTGTGGCCGAGGCTGCCGTACAAGGTGCCACCTCCTCATCAGATACACACTCACACACATCTACACACCTGCTCATCAGATACACACTCACACACATCTACACACCTGCTCATCAGATACACACTCACACACATCTACACACCTGTCATCAGATAAACTACACACATACACCTGCTCATCAGATACACACTCACACACATCTACACACCTGCTCATCAGATACACACTCACACACATCTATACACCTGCTCATCAGATACACACTCACACACATCTACACACCTGCTCATCAGATACACACTCACACACATCTATACACCTGCTCATCAGATACACACTCACACACACCTGCTCATCAGATACACACTCACACACATCTACACACCCGCTCCGATGACGCTCATCAGATACACACTCACACACATCTACACTCCAATGACGCAGCATCGGGGGCAACTAGGGGTTCAGTGTCTTGCCCAAGGACACTTTGACATGGAACTGCAGGGCCAGGGATCTAACCACCAACCTTCCAATTGGAAGGCAACCACTCTACCACTGAGCCACAGCCGCCCGGGTATGGGTGTTTTTATCTAGGAACAAAATAGGGTTGAAATTGAGAGCCACATACAGGGTGGGAAAGCCAGAAGTAATGAGAAATAGACTAAAATATTGGTTTTCCTCTTCATAGGTTTTGATAATAAAACCAACATTTAGAACACCAGCCTTAACTTAAAATGTGTTTTCTGTGTTTTCTTTTACTCAATAATGCATTTATTTTACTACTCATACAGGTCAACTGGAGCAGCGGTGTCTCTCAAAAGAAGTGATGAAGAAAGAAGCAAACCAGGGAGACAAAATAAAGAATTTGTTAACTTGTGGTGGGAACTCACTGGACAACTATGGCAGATTTGTAGTTGTTGTGAATAAGAGCAGTCCAGAACAAGTGCAGTATCTCCAGTTTTTGAATAAGCTGAAACTGTTCTGTGTGTTAGACTTTGACCCCAGCTCTGTTGATCCAGGTGGACTTTGTCATTCCTACAGTGAGGCAAGGGTGGCCAATAAGCACACCCCATCACAATATCAAGGACAGACTGACTCAGTGATTAAGAACCTTAACCTCTACAAACAGACCAGCTGGGTTTTCTGCAATGGCAGAAATGACCTTGACAGTGACTCAGACAAGGAGTTAGACTTTAACAACTGGCTGAAGAAATCTTGCAAAGGTGTAGAAAACTTGGTTTCATTTGTTTGCAACCCTGAGGTTTTTCCTGCTGGAAGATGCCTCATCATATTCCTCCTACTTTCACCTGTGGACACTGAGAAAGACCCAATCTTTGAGATCTACAAGGCCTTTATAAAACAGACTGAAGAGGAAAGCATCATTACTATTTGTGCATCTCGGAGCACGTATGAAAAATGGAAGGAGATGATACAAGCAAAGTGTGGATCCGACATCGACCCACGATCTATTTATGAGCTGTCACTCAGCGAGGTCAATGGAACAGTAATGGCATTGGGACCATTCAATCAGAAATCTGGAAGGTTCCTCCCCTCTTCTGATTCCAGTTTTGTTGTTTTAAAGCAGAAGGATGAAGACTTATTGACAGCTCTAGATATATTATGTCTGAATCAGTGTGAAAACATTTATGATGAAAACAGTTCAGAGTTTCATGACTTCAGAATCAAAGTTGAGGAAGAATTCTACAGAGGAGGCAAAGTCAAATGGTGGAACTTCTACTTCTGTGACAAAGACGAAGACAAGCCATTTGTCAAGCGGGACAAGTATGACAGTGTTAAGAAGATGATTACGTCTCAGTTGAGAGGTTCAAAAGACATGTGTGTTCTGTTCAATCTGTTTCACCATCCAGGCTGTGGTGGTAGCACCTTAGCAATGCATGTAATGTGGACTCTTCGTCAAGAGTACAGATGTGCTGTGTTGAAAGACAACACACATCCAAAAGCAGAAGTTGCCATCCAAGTCGTTAAACTCATGAATCTTGAAAGCGAGAGACCTTCTCCTGTTTTGCTGTTAGTTGACGACTCTAAGGAAACAGAGAATCCTTATGAACTTGTAAGCAGCATCCGTCAGGCAATAGAGGACCACTCTAACATAAATGTGGATGACGCAAAAAATTGCAACGTTATCATCCTCAACTGTGTTCGTTCCCATAGCCCAAAGGAGCAATACCAACGACACAATCCAAGTCAATTCATTACTGCTTCCTTGACTAAAGTAGAACAAAATAATTTTGAGAAAAAACTCAAAGAGCTTGAAGAAACTCATGAAAAACCTGAAAACTTCTACAGCTTTATGATCATGAAGACCAATTTTGACCAAAAATACATTGATAAACTTGCCCGTGACACATTGGAGAACTTTGATTTCAGTTCAAAGGAGGCCCGACTGTTTGGCTTCCTAGCGTTACTGAACACCTATGTGGCAGAATCAGAAATCTCTCTCTCACTCTGTGAAGATTTTTTGGGGATAAAAGTGATTCACTGGAAAGAGGATGGTGTAATGGACAGAATGAAGCGATATTCAAACGTTCTCATCATAGACACAGTTCAAGAATGGGGAGGATACAAAGGAATCCGAATCCTTCATCACTCCATAGCATCTGCATGCCTGGAAGAGTTGGAGAGAAGCTGCTTTTTAAAAGTAAGTGATATCACTATGGAGATTCTTCACTGTGATCTGTTCTTCGATGTTGGAGTTGCCAAACACAGAGACTCAATTCAACAAATGTTGATTGAAAGGCAGCAGAAAGATGGAGTAGGGAGAGAACTTTTTCTCCTCTCATAGACAAAATCCACACCAAGGAAGGGAGACAAATTGTCCAAAAAATTTTTGTGAAAGCATCATCCAGGTTTTTGACAAGTGCATCCATTCCTCAGGCACTGGCGAGATATTTGTACATTAAAGAAAGTGACTTCCCAGAGGCTGTGAAATGGGCTGAAAAAGCCAAGATTATTAAAGAAAATCCATTCACATTGGATACAATTGGGCAGATTCACAAAAGCAATTTAATATCTAACAACAACAGAGAAAAGCAGGAGACATCACACGATCCAGAAGACTTAAACACAAACATTAAAATAGCAGATAATGCTATCAGAGCATTTAAAAGGGCTCAAGAGCTGGCAAATGCAGAGGATGAACCTGAGGAGGAGGTTGGTGATGATGCATCCGATGACTACCAAAGAAAGTCATATAATGTCTATGGATATGTGGGTGTGCTGGAAATTGCTTTTCTGGTATTTGAATATTGAGCAGATTGCCGTTCTTTGAGGGAAATGATCCAATGAGGAAGAAGTACTTCCAGAGTTTCCTAAAAAAAAATATCCCAATCACCAATGTGCATAAAAAGAGAATGAGATCAACAACAGATACGTGGAGATCATCAAACAGCATGAACTTTCCTCCTCAGCTTGAAAACTGAAGTAAAAGAAACATTTGACCTTGTTAACCGTTACTTTACGTATACAAAAGTGAACAATTCTGAATTTGATTCAAAAAATCATCGTACTGTCTGTGGTCTTTTCAAAAAGTATGGAGCTCTTTTCTGCACGACTCCAGATGAAATGAAAAAAGAACGACAAAACAATCCTAATCTCAATTTAGAAATGGATATTGAAGACCGAAGATTGTTTCTTGAAGAGAAACAAGCAGATACATTTGCAGGAATTCTTCAGCATTTGGACAGACCTGCCGAAGAGATCGAGAGGATCACAGAATGCTATGCATTCTTACAACAACAACAATTCATCAACAAAAAACAAAAGATGAAGGAAACCATCAATTACATTTTGTCAAACATAGTTCTTTACCTTTTGAAACCAAAATCTAAACATGTCAAAGTTACAGCCAACTCTCTGATCTACTTTTGAAAACATTGCAAGATGTAGGACTTAGGTATCCGTTCCCAGACCCGTACTACCTGGCTCTGCTGTTATTCTGGCCAAGTCCAAATGAGAAAAACACCGACATTGATACCTATGTGACTGCAATTCGAAACTCATCCCGCAAACATCTGTCAAAAATCTTTCAAAAGAGGAGCACTATTGCCCACTTCTACTTAGGAAAAGGAGAAGGACTTGATAGATTTGTTTCTAAATCTAAATTGGATGGGACCTTTAAAATTCCTCGTGATATCTTGGCACAACTGTGGTGGAACGGCGACATATTTAAAGAACAGAAAATCACAAGCCGCCTCCATCGAGTCAGTGGGATCACTGAGGAAGGACAGGTGTTTGCCATTTATGGCACACTGAAAATCCCTGTTCGTCCTGCTCTTATTGGTGGAATACGACATGGTTTCAGTAGAGAAAAGGTTTCTTTCTACCTTGGTTTTGCAATTAATGGACTCCTGGCATATGACATCCAGTATGAAAACTAGGGCAGTTGTGCAACACATCCACCGAGACATTAACTGTACAGCGTGAAAATAGGTGTGGTATCCAGTGACTCACTGTGATGAAACATGATCAAACAACATGTAAGACAGACTGCTGGGTCAAAGTCCAATGCTGTAGGTCTAGATGGATATGTAAGTTTTTTTTGTTGTCGGATGTGGCAAACTTGCCAAACTTTCTCCTATTCATTTACCTACAAGTGCAAACATAATATAGTAGTTAAGTGTGTACACAAGCACTGACGCATGAACTGTACAAAGTGAAAAAATAGGTGTGGCAGCAACTGTGATGGAAAAACACACCTCATAAAAACAAATGACATGTAAAACAGACTGCATAGTCAAAGTCCTGTAGGTCTAACTGTATGTTTTTTTATATTCTTTTTATGTCATTTAATCTTTTGTTCATTTGTTGTCCACTTTAAGGAGTTTTTGTTTCTTGGTTTTGTTGTTGTCTGATGTGGCAAATTTGCCAAACTTTCTCCTATTCATTTATCTACAATTGCAAATATAATATAGTAGTTAAGAGTATACACAAGCAATGACGCATGAACTGTACAAAGTGAAAAAATAGGTGTGGCAATCACTGTGATGGAAAAACACACCTCATTAAAACAAATTACATCTAAGACAGATTGTAGGGTTGAATGCAACTCCTGTAGCACTAGCTGTATGTTTTATACACTTTTTATGCAAAATAATCTTTTATATCCATTTTTTTGGGGTTTTATTTATTCATCTGTTGCAGATCTACTATAAATGTATGCAGTTTTGAATGTGCATTGTTTTATTTTGCATGTAGCCTACTTTGGACCTACAATTGTTTCAAGACTTAACCATGCTGTCTTGTGATTGGTAGGACTATGTATCTGCCCTGTTAGATGTGGGACTTTAGTTCATATTTTTTGTGTATTGTAGACTTTAATATTGGCAAAAAAAATGTACACACAATTTTGTTCACAGACTTATTTTAATTTTGTTAATACTTCATACTGTGATTGTGTTTTGGAATTTGCTTTGTTTTATTTTGTATGAGGCTGACTTTTGGAGCTACACTTTCTTTTTGATGACTTACTCGAATGAAAACCATTAATCTAGCACTTTTATATTTTTTTAACTTGACAATAACATACTTTAACATTTGCTGATTGGTAGCTATATTAATCCATCTGCCTGGTCAGAGCCAGAATCTTACTTCATGTTACTGCTAGATTTTAAGTTTGCCATAATATTTTGTCCACACAAGTTTTGTTATTTTTATTTTGTTGGTAATTCATACTGTGATTGTTTTTTGAATGTCCGTCATTTTGTTAGGTATGTGACCTACTGATGGAGCTACACATTCATTGTTAAGACTTTAAGAATAATTGTTTGGAAGCTTTCTATTACATGTGTATGCCACTGTGTTGTGATTAGTAGGTATATTATCTATTAATTGTTAATGTGCTCCCACTCATACTTCACTCATACTTGGGCCACCACAGTAATACAAAGGTCTGGACATGCCACTGAAATGTATGTATTCACAAAGAACAATATGCTACAAACACTATGCAATAAACAAAAATCACATCATGGGTTATATCGTAAATATTGTTATTGTATGTTATAATTGTAACTTTGACTCTCTAGAAAAGTGTAGTATAAAATGTCCTAAAATCCATTTTACAAATTGCAGACCTTAAAATGATCTTGAATTGAGTCGTTAAGGGCTTTTGACGAACATTGTATCTGCTGCCCATAGCACCAATAGCCAACAGAATACTTAACTTTAATTGTTAGATTTGTATCATGATGCTACATGCTACTGGTTTATTGTGATATGACATAAGACATTTTGACTTGTCATAGTAGGAAAAGCATGTTACTTATAACCAGTGATGGAGTACTTGAGTCCTGGACTCAGACTTGAGTCCGACTTGAGTCTCTAATTCTCTGGACTCGTGACTCGACTTGGACTCACAGACTGAGGACTCAACTTTGGACTCACAGACTGAGGACTCATGACTAGACTTGGACTCGCAGACTAAGGACTCAAGACTCGAATCGGACGCCGCTACCGCTCGCTTTCCTTGCTTGACAACACACACTGACGTCACTCGCTTAACGCTGCATTCTCCCTCTTTTAGTGCATGATTTGCGAGCAGGTTCTTTTCCCTTTTTGGTGGTTAGATGACTGTGTTATAATAACTAAAGGTCGGAGAGTAGCTATCTGATAAGAAGTGGACTGTCCCTATAAATATGTTCCTGTAACTACTTGGTCGGAAAGAGACTCATATTCACATTTGGAAAATGCAGAGAGTTGCGCCCCGATCGTGAGGTTTGCCTACATGGATTTTACATCCAAAGCTGGAAAGAGCAGCACTAAATGTTCATGTGTAACCGCACAATTGAGGAAAAGACTGGGACAACTTCAAGCTTTTAACAGACACCTATCACGGTTGATATATATATAATACATACTGACCTTTGACCTCCTTACCTTTGGATTTAGGAATCCATTTCATTCTGTCTTTGCAGAGTGATGGATAAGAGCATCATCATTTAAAGACAAATAAACAGGGTAAGATCTGGAACAGATTAAAACTTAGACATCCCAACAATGTGATTTCATTTCACGGTTTTGTTATGAAAACCTAAAATAACTTAAAAACATCAAACACTAAACAAATTATTTCTTGCTTGTTCCAAGAAATAAATATACAAAATGCTTTATCTTTAATACAATGAAATTATTTGGTCATGTTGATGGTTAAAGTGGGATATGTTGAGAATAGACTATCTATCCTAGTAATTGTAAAGTGATAACTAAGTAATACTACTAATGACATAGTGTGACCGCCATAACCGTTGAAATAAAACTGAAAAATTCCCATTTGGGATTTAGAAAGCTAGCTAAAAAGCTAGCTACCTAGCTATTAGACGAGACGATGAGTTATCCAATGTTAGTTTGTAATTTAGCATTATCATTTAACATAATAAAGATGACTAACCAATAGAAATGTGAAGATATTAAATCCAGCGTCTTCAACTTCTCTTTAACAGCAAGGCAACAAAAAGTCCTCATGTGCTTCCTGCTAGTACTCCACAGTTGTTACAGCCGCCCGAAACCTCTCCACAGTTGTTTCTGACTTTGTTTGTGTGGAAAGTGCAAATAAAATATGGAAGTGTCCATTGATATTTCATTAAATGCCTTTATATAATAGTTTTAGGCATGGAACCAAAACATCTTCCAGCTAAGTGATGAATAGTGACCATAAAACAATTGGTTGTCGGCCTAAAAGAACATTTTGAAAACGGCAAAAAGCAAAATCAAGAAAGTGTACAGAACAATCATAGACTTCAGTGGTAAACAGGCCCATTGGTTTGTGGGTTTCTAAATGAAAATTTCCATGGTGACCGGCCCGACCGTTCCACCAATCAAGAATCTGTTCCGCTGCCCGTGCCCGTGGATTTTCCTCTACTTATGGGTAGTGTAGTACACTTCCCAGTGACATTGTGAATAAAACCTGTTATTGTTAAAACAATCTATCACTATCACACTGCTTGTGGTAAGTCTACCTCAGATGGTTTTGACATCATGGCTGATAATAAAAATCATTATGAAGAAAAATTGGAGCCTGTTCTGATTTGATTTGGTGCCTGGCACACGTTCCAAAAAGAGTTAAACTTCGGGTTTTTGGATTATGGGTGTTTCACTTCCCCACTGGCTAAAACCTCCTCACTAGCTCCCGGTTGGCCCGTAGACTTTTTAGACATCCTGTTTAATCAAAGGTCCATAAAATTAGAATAAAAAGAGTTATAACCGACCTTGCTAGCAGCTTGAGGTGCCCTGGCAGCAGTTTTCCAGGCGTCTCTTTGACATCGGTGGCCACCATCCTTTTTGGGCTGCAGGGCCGGAGCTTTTCCTGGAGACCTGGAGAAAATTAACAGGATTTTAACTTCCAGAACCAAACTGTTGAGCTCTATAACAAAATGTAGGGTGTAAAACACTCAGATTTGTGAACTGC
This sequence comes from Etheostoma perlongum, assembly GCA_026937815.1. Classification (NCBI taxonomy): domain Eukaryota; kingdom Metazoa; phylum Chordata; class Actinopteri; order Perciformes; family Percidae; genus Etheostoma; species Etheostoma perlongum. The sequence continues at coordinate 1,676,621 of CM049379.1, read as the reverse complement.
ACAAATAGAAAAAACACAACAATAACAGTGAAAACAACTTTTGGTAGCAGGACATCAAATGAAAGAGTAAATCATGGTATTTTGGTACCTGGTGCCAGTAAAATCAGATATTTATGATTCATGTTAGCTAAAAAAGACAAACAGTAATGTTAATCTGTTATTTTTATTTTGTGCCTCAGCTAACCCTTACTAGCTTGCTAACTCAGATGCTTGAATTAGTTAATTATTAAAAAATATGCAATATAGTTCATCCACAGGGAAACAGTATGTATAAAAGCTACATATCTGAATGAATTGCAAAACTTACAAATAATGATATAACCAGCGTTTAAAAAGTTGATAAAACCAAATTTTAATTTATTAATTAATGGATTTTGGTAGTCACATAATTTTATTTTTACACTGTGTGTACACACTTTGTTAGTGATAACACAGGCCTGAAATACAAACACATTGTGAAGTGGTATCTCCCCACCAATCCACTCTCCACACTCCATACTTTTAAATCCACATGGGGACTTGAACCAGTGACCTTCCGGCTCCCAACCCAACTCCCTACAGACTGAGCTACTGCCACCCCCCATAAAGAAGCATTAGTAGGTTTTGTATTGTGTTGTTGTCTGTCTGTCTTATGTGGTGTCTGTTAAAAAGGAAAATTATAATAAAAAGTTGATTTAAAAAAAAAAAGGGTTTCTTCTTTTAACGTTAGTCAATCTCTCATAAACACAGACCAACTGATGTGCACTTAAGAAGCCAACAACATATATAACTTATAATTTTTGTTCTTACTGTATTTTAGTTTGTTTGATTTAATATCTTGGATTAACTAAATCAATAAATGAGTCTTATCAGTCTCGCAGGAGGCAAACGTGTGATTCCTAGGATGGTGAAGCCAACAACATCTTATAATTTTTGTTCATGAGGCAAACTGTCCCTGATTCCCCTAGGATGGTTGGATTGGTTAGGTCTAGACAAGGAGTCAGATTGGTTAGGGTTTGGGTAAGAGTACCACAGTAAGCCAATCAGAGGCAGAGTAAGGCAGAGTAGGGCGGGACATGCCTTCGCCATCCTAATAAAACGCAAATTGCCTTCCTGCAGTGATAACAGTTGGTGTTTTACTGCCCTCTGCTGATCGTTCAACACAATTTAGACTGTTTTTATAAAAGTAAACATTCAGCTCATGGTGGCATTCAGCATTTTAAGACAAAAACTGTGTATAAATTCTCTGTTATAGTATAAGTCCTGCACTGAATGTGTTCCTTCTGTAAAAATATTTAGGTATAATCAGTAATATTTTAGAAAACCAAAAGCTAAGAAAACCCAACATTTTTAAATAGTTTAGCCAACGATGTTATTTATTTATTTATTTTTGCTGCCTCCAGCTTCTTTTGAAACTAAATGCATCTTCTGGCAAACAGACACACGCCGAGAATCAAAAACACCATCCACGTTCTGTGTGTGTGTCGCGTTAGGTCACGGCCGTTATAGGTACTGTAGAAGTAATTACAGTTTCTTTAAGAGTAATAATAATCACAACAGTGCTAATGTCTATAATTTTACATATTATTTATTACAGCAGAATGTCATGTAAACAAACTGATCATGAGATCATTGTCATATTGAAATACTTTTAAGTAAGTACTTAAGTAATCCATTCATTATTTCTTATGATTGTATATATTACAAACATATGTTTATAAATGAATATGCAGATATTACAAATGTGTAGTGATTGAGTTTGTTTGATTTGATGTTTTTTGTAAAACTGTAGAAATTATGGGATGTTTAAGACACAACCACAAACAACTAAAATCTAATTATTTATTATTTGATTCTACTTTTGTTGTATAATGCTATTCTTTCAATGAAAAAAAAATATAAAGTCTTTATCAAAGGCTGGTGAGTTTAAATGAATGTTATTCTGTCCAAAATATGAAGATAATGGGCCCCATCTTCTCGATTTTGGCGCCCAACAGACTCTTCATCAGAGTCTGGGTCTGACTGACGCCGGGTTTAGACGGGAAGCCAAAACTATAGTTGCAGATCGCTAGCTCGCTGACCTTTGCAAACGGACTACCTGCACAGCGAGGCTTCGTGAGACGGCTGCCCGGGCTCCGGATGTAGTAACCGAACGAGTCTCAACCTAGCGCGAGCAGCTGTAGTGGACAGTGTGATTCACAACATAACTTTAAAAACTGTGAAATATATCAGCAGGATATCAAATTAAAAAGTGCATCATTGTATTGGGGTAGCCTGCTGTTAATTAATACAGTCTGATATAATTTAGCTGTAGACAGACTACCAACAGGAACATTAATCTTATCCTCTGTGCCAGTTATATCTTACTATTTTTACAGAACTTATTATAAATTGTCAAAGTCAAAAAAAGTCAAAGTCTGCTTTATTGTCAATTTCTTCACATGTCGAGACATACAAAGAGATCGAAATTACGTTTCCCTCTATCCCACGGTGGAGACAAGACATATTTTACCTGTTAGGTCCACAGACAAACATAACATTCAAGTAAACAATATAAAAAGTAAAAATAAGAAGGCACATACAATGAAGAAAATAAGAGCTGCAACATTTGAGTTGAAAATGTGCAATTGTGCATACATATTATATTAACTCTGCATACTAGCTAGAGCAGTTGTATTCATTATAACAGTTCTATATTAGAAAGTAAAAAAATACAGGAAGCCGCCCAGCTCTCTAAATAAAAAAAACCAGCATTCACAAAACTTAGGCTACATATAGTAGCTGAATGAATTGCAATACTTTTGCTTTTACTATATTTTGTCACCATAAACCTAAAAAATTAAATGGTGGATGTAAAATAACATGACAGATTTGGGTACTGAGGTGAAGCAAATTAAATAAATAACTGGCCTTGAACACAGCATACCTTAGTAGGCTTGCTGTGTGTGGATGCTTCATCCTCCAGCGCTGTGCCAGACCATCCCACCGCGGGGGAGAGAATCCAGCCCGTCACGGTCATCAAGGCCACACCAAGGCGTTCAAAGCATGAGTGACTGGAAAGAGGTCACATAAAAGATCTGCAGTAGTTAACACAGACACAGGATCCATAGTTTGCTATCCTGATTATGTTAGGAAATTAATTAAAATGAGACGGTGCGGACTAAAACCTATGGCTGCTCAATCATGGAAATTGAGCAGCCATTTTGTTGACTTCTGGAAAGATGCTGCAATTATTGAACTTAAAAAGAGAACAACACAATAGAAAATAAGTGTTTAAATGCAAAACGTAATGAGATAAATAATTGTTTTTCAATTATTCTGTTTTTGTGATCATTGGGAGTTAAAATCATAATCACAATTACATTTTGATTAATTGCACAGCCTTACTAAAACCAAACTACTAATTGTAAACCTCACAAAATGGTAAAATTATGGTACATTATGACACTTTGGCATTCTTTTTTATATCATAGGTACCTATTATACATCTGGCAACCTAGCTAGCCAGTGCTAACTAATATTAGTTAGCACTGGCTTGCTTGAACTAAGAATGTGAAGTTGACTTAATGCCATGTTGTTGTTGACAAACATCATTTTCACAAGCTTAGCCTACTCATATATCCCTAATTAAATAAAAAATATTCTACTTGACATTTATTAGCATTAGCTTGATTAAGTATCAGGACTGTCACTTAACTTAGGGTGACCAGACGTCCCCGGTTTCCGGGGACAGTCCCGGTTTTGGTGACCTGTCCCCGGCTGGATCTGTCCCCGGAAATGTCCCCGGTTTTCACTGTGACCGACAGACCCGATACTGGAATGAAAGAAAGAAAACTCTGACCAAACAGAGCCGATCGAGCAGCGCTGCTCAGAGCTCAGAGATGTTTTAGAAAGCCGTATTTTACCATGCTAAAATCACTGATTATTTACATGGAGTCTGGTGGAGATATGCTGCTCTATACACGCTAAAATCACTGATTATTTACATGGAGTCTGGTGGAGATATGCTGCTCTATACACGCTAAAATCACTGATTATTTACATGGAGTCTGGTGGACTTTTGTTTTATAAAATGATCTTAATCTTTAACAGAAAGGTCAGCCTCCTTAGAAATCCTTTCCATAATGTTATCAGACACTTAGAATATTAATCTGAGTCTGTCAGCAGCAAAACGAGCACTTTATGAACGTAAATACAAGCTGGACAATTCTCCCATTAACTTCCATTGCAGCTTGTTTCTCTGCTGCCGACTGCAGCGATCTCGTTTCATACTGCATCAATGTCAAAGGAAAATCTTTCCTCAATAGTTTATATTGTATCCGATACTCAGCTCTAGGTCTACTGTCCCCGTTTTAAGTTTTACAAAAATTAAAAACATGACGTGTTTTGGAGGTATTTACGCTTCTGAGCTGAAAATGTCCCCGGATTTAGTCTGAGAAATCTGGTCACCTTATATTAGTTAGCACTGGCTAGCTTGAATTAAGAATGTGAAGTTGACTTAATGCCATGTTGTTGTTGACAAACATCATTTTCACAAGCTTAGCCTACTCATATATCCCTAATTAAATAAAAAATATTCTACTTGACATTTATTAGCATTAGCTTGATTAAGTATCAGGACTGTCACTGAACTTCATGTTAGCTTAAAAGCTAACATGAAAAAAGCTAACTAAAACCTTACCTCGTGATATTAAATTCAACACGTCCGTAGCAGTAAAATATAACACCTTTATCATATGTGAAATGTCGCTTAGTGTTGAGTTATTTCGCATAAAAAATCAAAAGGAGGACAAAAGTCTTTTTCTCTGAGTGTTTAGAACGGGAGAGAAAACTTTAACAAAATGGCGGCGGAAGACTCATCTCGGTAGCCTATACGTTATCTATTAACTTTAAGTTTATTAACGGTTCACAGAAAACAGCTTTCACAAAAACATTGATAAATAAACGAATTAAAATACTTACAAATGTGCTAACGCTTCAACCAGTGTGTGTAAAAGTGGATAAAGTCCAAAAAATATTTTGCTGAGTCATTGCTCCTATGATCAAAAAGGCGGACGTAAAATTGCCGTTGGAGATTTTCGAACTGCACCAACGGTCAAATCACAATATTAACTGCGTAATAACGGTTGGTAGCAGGATATTTAACAATATTTAACAATATATATTGGTAATATATAATATATTACGATACGTTGCCTATTGTTTTCATGTTAAAACTAGCTAGACGACCAATAAACCAAAAAAACAGTATCTTTAAGTTATCTATTAACTTTAAGTTTATTAACGGTTCACAGAAAACATCTCTCACAAAAACATTGATAATTGAACGAATTAAAATACTTACAAATGTGTGTAAAATTGGATAAAGTCCCAAAATAAATTTTGCTAAGTCATTGCTCCTGTGATCAAAATGGCGGACGTAAATTGCCGTTGGAAATTTTCGAACTGCACCAACGTTCAAATCACAATATTAACTGCGTAATAACGGTTATCTAACAATATATATTGGTAATTATATAATATATTACGTTACGTAGCCTATTGTTTTCATGTTAAAACTAGCTAGACGACCAATAACCCCAAAAAAAAAACAGTATCTTTACGTTAAACTGTTGAGTGACCTGTCAGTTGAGTCTTGTTAGCAAAACCTAACGTTATTATTTAAATGAAAATAAGATGTTAGGCTACTATTAAATGACCAAACATGCCATTGATATATGCCTAGCTAACTAGGTCGTGGCATTGCATTGTAAACGGTTTTATTTTAAATTAAATTAAAAAATATAAACATATACAACAACTTTTGGGTTTTTTTACTCACCGGGAATAAAGTTTCTCTTTTTAGCCAAACTCCAAGAAACACGGACCAATTGTTGTGCAGTTGAGGTGTCCCGAAGACAACATTATGTTCATGTATATTTAAAATTTTTGTATTATGGGATTAATCAATTGCTTTGAATCTGAACGGCCTCACATTTGCGATTCCTAGGATGGTAAGGCATTACAGCGTCCTACCCTTGTCTCTGATTGGCTAGTACTCGTTGCCTTTGTTGGTTGGATTGGTTAGAGTTGGGGTCATAACACCCGGGTAAGCCAATCAGAGGCAGAGTAGGGCGGGTCATGCCTTAGCCATCTTAGAAAACGTAAATCCGTCTTGTTGTGTTGTGCTCCCCTCTGCTGATCGTTTAACAGGCTGGTTTCAAAAATAAATCATTCATTTCCTAAAATTCACAATTTCAAGACAAAAAACTGTGTAATTGAGATTATAGATAGATATACAACAGTGTCATGCAAAAAGCTAAATTTGAAACCAGTGGTGGAGAAAGAACTTTTACTGCATCAAAAAGTAGTAAGAACACATTAAAATACTCAATATTCCTGGATTGAAAAGGTATCTTTAGTATGTAAAGTGTGAAAAAGATAGAAATGTCTCCTGTGACTGTTTTACTATTATATACTCACCAATATTAATATGTTCTCCATTAGGGCTGCACAATATATTGTTTTTTTATCTCCATCGCAATATCAACATGCATAATATACATATCCCAATAGACACTACGTGATTTTTAGTGTTAGTTGAAGGACAATATCAGTAAAAAAAAACGTAAGTAGTGCCTTTCATGTTCAATTGAATCTTCAATTTGTTAAATAAAAGAAGGTTAGAAATGATTTCCTTTTATTTTAAATTCAACAAGCCATATGTTGTATTTTAGAAGAATACTAAAAGCAACATAAAGTCAGAACTGAGTGCACTTTTATATCTGTTTAATAATAATGATGTATACTTTACAAGGGGAAATTACAATTTACACACATTACACACAGGCCTGAACTACACACACATGCACTAATGGAGAGATGGCAGAGTGGAAAAGGCACCCGAGGGGTTTGGTGCCTTGCTCAAGAGCACCTTGACAGTCCAGCTACCAGTCCACCACCATACATTGGTCCGTATGGGAAATTGAACCAGCGACCCTCCAGTTCCCAACCCACCTCCCTACAAACTGAGCTAATGCCCCCCATACAAATTATATATCGTTATCATGATTTTCAACAACGTTATCACACATGGCATGCCGGTATTTTCCTCATATTGTGCAGCTTTATTCTCCATTAATCCATTTTTTTTGTTGTAAAATAACAAAAAAGGCTCAATTACCCAAAAGTGACACCGTCGTCATGGTTACGTCCAACCAGCAGTCTCCATCCAACATTATTACTATTACATTCACATTATTAAAAAGGTTTCTACGTGAGAAATTACTTCCAACTACCAAAGTATGTTTTACAATACTCTTCTGTCCGTCGGTCGGTCTCAGCTTTACTTTATTTTTTTACTACATCAACTTTTAGAACAAAACATGCTTCATCAACTCTTGTTTCATGAGCAGATAACTTCATTTGGAAAATAATTAAAGCTGTGAGAAAATGATAGCAGAGTAGAAGTAGAAAGTAGCACGAGAAGAAAATCCTCAAGTAAAGTACAAGTACCTTATATTTTTTCCTTTAGTACCAATATATAAGAAATATAAGAATTCGTCAAGCTGCTGAACTTCATCTCATATCTGAGTTCTGTGCAGCGATCTTTATTTTGACCAACATATGAATATTAAATGTCCAGAGCAGGCATCGTTGCGTATCAACATGACCCCAACACGCCGAGGACGTGTCTCTCAGGGAGGGGGGGCGGCCGCCGATGAACAGATGACTGCGTGTTGCGTCTCGGGGGAGCAGCTGGTGGAGATCCAGCGCTGGGGGTTTTCAACCAGCACGCATTCGGGCGGAGCCCCCCTCATTTTGGAGGAGGACACTGAGCCCCCATGGGTCCACATCCAGGGACCTGAACCTCCAGACAGACCTGGGGAGACAATGGAGAGATGTCAGAGTGGGGGGGGGGGGGATGGGGGCACATGCTCAGGTCCTATACATGCTAATGTATAGGACCTTACTTTGGTCCACATTTGGACTTGAACCAGCGACCCTCCAGTTCCCAACCCACCTCCCTACGGACTCATGCAACCCATGAGCTTTTATCAGCTCGGATAGAAGAAGATAAATCTGCTATAGGGATGCACAGAATTCAGATTTTTGGCGTTCGCCCGAATAACCAATCCACTGTTTAAGACCCACTGAATCCTCCCGTCCTCAATGTATTAACACAGTAATAGACAACATAATTAATGACATCTAGAGCTGTGTCCTTTTCATTTTATTTTAACTGTAAAAAAAAATCAATCCATGCCTGGACTCCAGATCTTTTGCTACGCGTTGAGAACACCATGCCGAGGCTTGTAGGACAGCCTCAACGCCGACATTAAAGCCACTCACCGATCCAAAATGGCTTCCTCCCGGCAAACCTCCACAGCCAGGCCACGTCCTTTCTGGAGCGCGCGCCGGTCAGGCTGCTGTTAAACCTGGCACACAGATGTTCAAAGCATCAGAGTCACATCACACGTCTGCAGCTGCATGTGCAGACTGGAGCCTTTGAAGGCTTTTAACAGATTCAAGGTTTTTCGCCCACTTTTTCCAGCAACATTTTATTTATTTATTTGTACAGTTATTTAAAGGTGCTGTAGGTAAGACTTAAAAAACTAACTTCCTGTCATATCTGCTGAAAATGACCCTATGTTTCAGTAAAACTACATGAAGCAGGTCGGCTCCTCTGGTGCCACCTACAGCCTGCAGAGGGATCTGCAAAGAGCCACCGCTTCCTGCTCAGATGCACCAATCAGGGCCGGGGGGCGGGTCTAACTGTGTGTCAATAGGCTCGTTGGAGATGAGCCAGGTGAGCCAGATGGTGCAGAATCACCCGTTGCATGCTGCCACTAGCACTAGTTTTACTACTTTTTAGAATTCATGGTCAATAATCCCTTTCAAAGCGGTCAAATTTGACCCGAGGACAACAGGAGGGTTAAAACAGTCCCGGAACCGCTCCTGCCACTTTCTTCTTTCACAAATAAAAAGTGTTTCCGTGTTATTTACAGCAGCAAACAGCTTCTCTCGGCACTCAATGAAAAGGTGAAAAAAAGGCGGTGAAAGGAGAAGAAAAGAAGAAAAGGAGACGAAAAGGAGACAAAAAGGAGATGAAAAGGCGGCAAAAAAGGAGACAAAAAGAAGAAAAGGAGACGAAAAGGAGACAAAAAGGAGATAAAAAGGCGGCAAAAAAGGAGACGAAAAGGAGAAAAAAAGACAAAAAGGAGACAAAAAGGAGACAAAAAGGAGACGTAAAGGAGACGAAAAGGAGACGAAAAGGAGACAAAAAGGAGACGAAAAATGAGACGAAGAGAGAAAAGGATACAAAAAGGAGACGAAAAAGGAGGCAAAAGGAGACAAAAAGGAGACAAAAAAAGAGGCGAAAAGGAGACAAAACGGAGACAAAAAGGAGACAAAAAGGAGACGTAAAGGAGACGAAAAGGAGACAAAAAGACAAAAAGGAGACAAAAAGGAGACGTAAAGGAGACGAAAAGGAGACAAAAAGGAGACGAAAAATGAGACGAAGAGAGATGAAAAGGACACAAAAAGGAGACAAAAAGGAGACGAAAAAGGAGGCAAAAGGAGACAAAAAAAGAGGCGAAAAGGAGACAAAACGGAGACAAAAAGGAGACAAAAAGGAGACAAAAAGGAGACGAAAAGGAGACAAAAAGGAGATAAAAAGGCTGTTAAAAGCGTTTCTACCGATGTTATGTAATCCTGGTCGTCAACAGAGACTCCAATTGGACAGATAGTCTTGCTAGCTGTCTGGATTTACCCTGCAGAGATCTGAGGACCAGGTAACCATAGTCCTCAGATTGGACAGATAGTCTAGCTAGCTGTCTGGATTTACCCTGCAGAGATCTGAGGACCAGGTAACCATAGTCCTCAGATTGGACAGATAGTCTAGCTAGCTGTCTGGATTTACCCTGCAGAGATCTGAGGACCAGGTAACCATAGTCCTCAGATTGGACAAATAGTCTAGCTAGCTGTCTGGATTTACCCTGCAGAGATCTGAGGACCAGGTAACCATAGTCCTCAGATTGGACAGATAGTCTAGCTAGCTGTCTGGATTTACCCTGCAGAGATCTGAGGACCAGGTAACCATAGTCCTCAGATTGGACAGATAGTCTAGCTAGCTGTCTGGATTTACCCTATTTTGGCAGAGATCTGAGGACCAGGTAACCATAGTCCTCAGATTGGACAGATAGTCTAGCTAGCTGTCTGGATTTACCCTGCAGAGATCTGAGGACCAGGTAACCATAGTCCTCAGATTGGACAGATAGTCTAGCTAGCTGTCTGGATTTACCCTGCAGAGATCTGAGGACCAGGTAACCATAGTCCTCAGATTGGACAGATAGTCTAGCTAGCTGTCTGGATTTACCCTTTGCAGAGACCTGAGGACCAGGTAACCATAGTCCTCAGATTGGACAGATAGTCTAGCTAGCTGTCTGGATTTACCCTGCAGAGATCTGAGGACCAGGTAACCATAGTCCTCAGAAATCAGCCGCAGGTTAGAGCACCAACACAGAGACAAAAGTAAAAAGTGTGTTTGTTATTTACAGCAGCGAGCAGCTCCTCTCGGCGCTTGCCCAGCTGGTCACCGCCGAGCCGAGGACGTAACAGCGTCTCCGGTAGTGAGTCCAACCGTCGGGACACAAGCTGCTCACTGACTTCCCCGTCTGAGGAGACAAAGAGAGACAATAACAATGATAATAATAACAATAATAACAATAATAACAACATTTAAAGGCTGCGTTCAGACAGGAAAACAGGGATGTGGCCAGGTTGAGCAGCGGTGGGAGTATCAGTGAAATGTCCCATTTCTGTGACGTCCTGTTGTGTTCTTAACACCTGCCGTCTTTGGGGTTTATGCTTCACGAGTAAAAAAAAGAACAGGGAAATGTACTGAGACGTTAGTTAACCCTCATGTTGTCCTCGGGTCAAATTGATGTAAAAAAAAAGTGAGAAAGTCTTGAAAAAAATTGACAAAAACGTAAGAAAAAGTTAAAAAATACATTGATAAAAAGCGTCAAATTTTCTATTTTGACGGGCAGACAACCTGAGGGTTAGGGTGTAAGAGACTGAAGTAAGCAGTGTGTCTGTACCCTGCGCTGGCGTAGCTCTGGGTGGGGTCCTGGTCCTGGATGATCCATCTGAGGAGGGTCCTGATGGGGGCTCCAGCCCTCATCGCTCGGCCTCAGCTCCTCCACCCGCAGAGGAGTCAGACTGTGGAACTGGTGGAGGAAGAGGAGCCATTGAAGGCCGAGAGGTGTGTGTATTTTCTGTATGCTGTTGTGCTTTGCTTGCGTCTTTGATAAATTAATTGATTCATTAAATTAAAACTCACCGTCCAGACCTTCTCCTCAGACCTCCTCTCTCCTGACAGATGCACCTGCATGGTGAGCAGCAGAAAGGCCAAATATCAGCTTTGTAATAATACATTTTATTTGTAATGCACTTTACATTTAAGACATGTCTTCAAGCTCAGTTGGAGGCTGTGCAGTAAATGTGTTGTGTTTATATAACTACTCAAAGCACTTTTTATATAGTACAGGAACCATTCACCATTCATACACTGTGGGCGAGGCTGCCGTACAAGGTGCCACCTGCACATCAGATACACACTCACACACACACACCTGCTCATCAGATACACACTCACACACACACACCTGCTCATCAGATACACACTCACTCACATTCACACTCCGATGGCGCAACTCGTGGTTCAGTGCCCAAGGACACTTCGACATGGGACTAAAGGGCCAGGGATTGAACCACCAACCTTCCAATTGGCAGGCAACCACTGAGCCACAGCCGCCCCTTCAGTGCTGCGCTGTAACGCTCAGCATCACCGGGACAGACTTCACTGGTCTCCGTCCAGAGCAACGGGACCTGTTGGTCCATTTCTTTAACTGTCTATGGTTCAGACTTGCTGCTATCGGCCATGTCCGGGCACTTCCGACTTTACGGTCTTTTCGCCGTACTTTGCATCTCCGATCATCACCATGTTAGCAGAACTGATCTTTACCCATCTAACAATCTGCATGAGTTTTATATACGCACACGGACATTTAGATGTCAAACGTCAAGAATTGTCCCGACAAAAGCCTCAAAAAGGCAACAAAAGCGTTAGAAAAAGTTAAAAAAAGCAACAAAAAAACGTTAACATTAGTTGCACCAACACATAAAGTACTAAGATTTAAAATAACTGGCTCATGGGTCGCTGATTCAAACTGACGTCAGGCTAAGATATCACCATACACTGTTAAAAATGTAGCGTAAAATTTACAGTAACTTACTGTCAACGATTGTCCAGCAAGTTCCTGTGAATTCTTTAAATTACTGTGAAATCCAAAGTAAATAACTGTGTATTTCAGGTATTATTTACAGTGTGGGGTGAAGGATTTCTTGCAGCAAAAACTGGAAGAACCACTCACTTTGAATCCTCCATGTCTGACGCTGTGCCCAGTGGTCCCAGTGGTCCCAGTGGCCCAACCCGTGCCCCCCCCCGTGGGCTGCCTGCTGTGGTGGAGGACGTGGGTGTAGCTGCCGGGGGCCGGCTGGTCCTGGGGTTCCCCCTCGCCGTAGTCCAGGTAGGGCCGGCGGTTTGGGACGTCGCCTCGGGGAGGGTGAGGCTGGTTCTCCCACAGCAGCTCCGCCTCGATGTCGGTGACGGGGTCCTCCGGCGGTCTGGGGCGGTCCGGGACGGGAGGAGGCGGAGGGGGAGGCGGAGGAGAGAGTGGGAGTCGCTTCCTGTCCTCCTCCACCCTCAGGTCGTCTGGATCACACCGTCCTGAGAGACAGCAGGTATTTGTTATCGGCAAAAAACAATAATACCGGATAAGTGGACGAGGATGGATGGATGGATGGGATGGATGGATGTGTAGAGGGATGGATGGATGGGATGGATGGATGGATGGATGTGTAGAGGGATGGATGGATGGATGGATGGGTAGAGGATGGATGGATGGATGGATGGGTAGAGGGATGGATGGATGGATGGGTAGAGGGATGGATGGATGGATGGATGTGTAGATGGATGGATGGATGGGTAGAGGGATGGATGGATGGATGGATGGGTAAATGGATGGATGGGTGAGGGATGGATGGATGGATGGATGGGTAGAGGGATGGATGGATGGATGGGTAGAGGGATGGATGGATGGATGGATGGATGTGTAGGATGGATGGATGGATGGGTAGAGGATGGATGGATGGATGGATGGGTAGAGGGATGGATGGATGGATGTGTAGAGGATGGATGGATGGGATGGATGGATGGATGGATGGGATGGATGGATGGATGTGTAGAGGGATGGATGGATGGATGGATGGGTAGAGGGATGGATGGATGGATGTGTAGAGGGATGGATGGATGGGATGGATGAATGGATGGATGGTAGAGGGATGGATGGATGGATGGGTAGAGGGATGGATGGATGGATGGGTAGATGGATGGATGGATGGATGGGTAGAGGGATGGATGGATGTGTAGAGGGATGGATGGATGGGATGGATGAATGGATGGATGTGTAGAGGGATGGATGGATGGATGTGTAGAGGGATGGATGGGTAAATGGATGGATGGATGGATGAATGGATGGATGGATGGATGAATGGATGGGTAGAGGGATGGATGGATGGATGTGTAGAGGGATGGATGGGTAAATGGATGGATGGATGGATGAATGGATGGATGGATGGATGAATGGATGGGTAGAGGGATGGATGGATGTGTAGAGGGATGGATGGATGGGATGGATGAATGGATGGATGTGTAGATGGATGGATGGATGTGTAGAGGGATGAATGGATGGATGTGTAGAGGGATGAATGGATAAATGGATGGATGGATGGATGGGTAAATGGATGGATGGATGGATGAATGGATGGGTAGAGGGATATTTATTGATCCCAATAAAATGGGAAATTCTAGTGTTCCAGCAGCAAAATCAGTCACATGGCACAGAATATAAATATAAATGAAATACTAGGATACAACATACATGAAATAATACTATATAAAATATATATAATATATATATTATAACACTGCTGTACACAGAGAGGTTTGTATGAGATTGAGAGTAAAAAAGTAGTAAAAGAACTTGATGCTTTACCTCCTCTTGGGTCGATGATCTCCACGCTGGCGGACGTCCTCTGTCCCAGGAGTGCGTTTTTGGGGTTTTTCAGGGTGACAGTGAACGTCTCGGGGTTTTCCTCCAGGCCGTCGTCGATCAGGTAAATGTTCCAGGTCTTCACACTGACTCCTGAACAGGAAACACGCAAACCAGAGTCCTCATGCAATGCTGCAGACGCACCAAAAGGTTGTATATGAAAAAGTACAAACACATTGTACTCAAGTAAAAGTATCAATACTTTTGATAAAATAAAAAAGTATTTCATTTAAAATGTACTTTATGTAAAAGTTACGTAAAATAGCGTGGGGGTATCTCTCCCATGTGGTGAAAATAGATCATAAATCCACAACCATTTTGTTTTTAATTAAAGACAAATCTACACAAATGTATACACATGTAATATCAACATAACACATGTCACACATGACATTTAAGACCCTATAACATGGTATAATGTCCCATTTTAGTTCAGACCATCCCATAAAACGTTAACCCACACTTTTTTTACGCTTTTTATCGATGTTTTTAACTTTTTATGTTTTTGTCACTTTTTTTGACGTTTAACACATAACACTAACTTATTAACTTTAGTTTTACAGTTATTTTTTGAATTTATGGTCAATAAACCTCATTTATAGAAAATTATACCTAATGTTTGAGTTAGAAAAGCAGAAATTAGGAATTATTTAAACTAAAATTAAAGGAATGGATGTTGATGATAATCACAGACTGGAATATGTCAACTTTTACTCAATACTATTTCAAAAACACTTCCATTTGTTTTACAATGCTATAAAATTGAATAAGACACCCCAAAATTAATGAAAGTAGAGATTTGTACTTGGCAAAGAGCGTTGGGTGGAATCAATCATGTTATTTTGGGGAATTAAAAGAACATTGACATTGACAACATAGGACAACATGGGGGAGGGCAACATGAAGACAACGTGGGGACAACATGAGGGCAACGTGGGGACAACATGAAGACAACGTGGGGACAACATGAGGACAACATGGGGACAACATGAGGACAACATGAGGACAACATGAAGACAACATGAGGGCAACATGAGGACAACATGGGGACAACATGAGGACAACATGAGGGTAACATGGACAACATGAGGACAACATGAGGGCAACATGAAGACAACATGAAGACAACATGAGGGCAACATGAGGACAACATGAGGCCAACATGAGCACAACATGAGGACAACATGAGGACAACATGAAGACAACATGAGGACAACATGAAGACAACATGAGGGCAACATGAGGACAACATGGGGACAACATGAGGACAACATGAGGCCAACATGAGGCCAACATGAGGACAACATGAGGACAACATGAGGCCAACATGAGGGCAACATGAGGCCAACATGAGGACAACATGAGGCCAACATGAGGGCAACATGAGGCCAACATGAGGACAACATGAAGGTTAGTACCATTGTTAGTCCATTGTTAGTTCTGAAGGCCGTCATTCTTTTCTTCACTAACATAAACAGTTATAATCTAAAGTGTTTTGAGGTGAGTCCCACCTGGGTCAAACTGGATGAGACCGGCGGTGCTGTGAGTGAAATCTCTGCCGGGTTTGGCCGATCCTTCCTCCACCTGCACAACAACAACAACAACAACAACAACAACAAACTCAGCTTCTTCCACAGACTCGCTTGTGCTTTCTCGCCTCACAGAATTCCCAGGATCCTGGTGACACCTGGATCCTGGTGACACCCGGATGGTGGTAACACCTGGATCCTGGTGACACCCAGATGGTGGTAACACCTGGATCCTGGTGACACCTGGATGGTGGTGACACCAGGATGGTGGTGACACCTGGATCCTGGTGACACCTGGATCCTGGAGAGACATTTTTCACATGGATGGTGGTGACACACCTGGATCCTGGTGACACCTGGATGGTGGTGACACCCAGATTGTTGTGACACCTGGATACTGGTGACACCCAGATCCTCTGACTCTTTCTCCCTCTCTCTGTCTCTCTCTCTCCTTCTCCCCCTTTCTCTCTCCCTCTGTCTCTCTCTCTCTCTGTCTCTCTCCCTCCCTCTCCTCTCTCCCTCCCTCTCTGAACTGAAGACTGTGATAATACCTCCCAGAGTCTGGGGACTGGTACCTGGATGGCGACGTACGCCGGGTCGATGCTCCCCCCGTGGCGTTGTATCTGGATCTGCAGCGTCCCCGCGGTCTCGCAGGTCCGGTAGCAGGTCGCAGACAACTCCACCCGGGACCAGGACAGCTCCAGTCTGCAGGGCACACGGGAACACACTGATTATCATGTAAGATAAAACTGTACTGACTCACGTCAGGAAGAGGGGGGGAATAGATGATTATTTGGATTCAAACACCCCGGAGGAAAGAACACATTTCTTGGGTGAGAGTATTCAAATTATATAATTATATTGTATTAGATTTTGCGTAAGTTTGTGTAATTTTGCTCAAACTGTATCCTTTTTAACATAAAGTGACCAGACAGGAACATAAAAGGAGGAGAAAACCTAATGTTGTGTCTTCAAAAACTCATCCACAACATGTAAGTATACTATTATAAATATAGCCTACATAATTACATTGTGGTTTAACTTAATGGTTAATGTTGGTGCAGGCCCCACAATAAATAAAGTTCATCTTCATCCGCTTATCCGGTATCGGGTCTCGGGGGCAGCAGCTCCAGCAGGGGACCCCAAACTTCCCTTTCCCGAGCCACATCAACCAGCTCCGACTGGGGGATCCCGAGGCGTTCCCAGGTCAGGTTGGAGATATAATCCCTCCACCTAGTCCTGGGTCTTCCCCGAGGCCTCCTCCCAGCTGGACATCCCTCCACCTAGTCCTGGGTCTTCCCCGAGGCCTCCTCCCAGCTGGATGTCCCTCCACCTAGTCCTGGGTCTTCCCCGAGGCCTCCTCCCAGCTGGATGTCCCTCCACCTAGTCCTGGGTCTTCCCCGAGGCCTCCTCCCAGCTGGGCGTCCCTCCCTAGTCCTGGGTCTTCCCGAGGCCTCCTCCCAGCTGGACGTCCCTCCACCTAGTCCTGGGTCTTCCCGAGGCCTCCTCCCAGCTGGATGTCCCTCCACCTAGTCCTGGGTCTTCCCGAGGCCTCCTCCCAGCTGGGCGTCCCTCCACCTAGTCCTGGGTCTTCCCGAGGCCTCCTCCTAGCTGGACGTCCCTCCACCTAGTCCTGGGTCTTCCCCGTGGCCTCCTCCCAGCTGGACGTCCCTCCACCTAGTCCTGGGTCTTCCCCGAGGCCTCCTCCCAGCTGGACGTGCCTGGAACACCTCCCTATGGATCCCCCCAGGAGGCATCCTTACCAGATGCCAGAACCACCTCAACTGGCTCCTTTCGACGTGAAGGAGCAGCGGCTCTACTCCGAGCTCCTCTCGGAGGACTGAGCTTCTCACCCGGTCTCTAAGGGAGATGCCAGCCCCCCTCCTGAGGAAACCCATTTCAGCCGCCTGTACCCTGGATCTCGTTCTTTCGGTCATGACCCAACCTTCATGACCATAGCTGAGGGTAGGATATATATATATATATATATATATATATATATATATATATATATATATATATATATATATATATATATGTATAGTGGGTCTAATGTCAGCATTAACCTTTTTATATTAATTTCATTTTGAAATAGTGTAGTAGTACAACAACATATTGTATTGAGAAGCAACTCGAGTTGCCAGGTAATATACGAGAATACAAGATAATGTTGCAAACAAAATTACAATAAAGTGTTGTTTTCATTTAAAAAACCTTGCTGTAATTCATGTAACAGATATCCTGTATTACACTGTAATTATTTTCACAATTATTAACAGTAATTAACAGTCATTTAGCTACATTTTTGCCAGGTATTTACTGTAAAATCTACAGTTAAAGCTGTCAGAGTGTGTGCAGCATGGTCTCCTTCTACAAACCCACATCTCGGGCAGCATGCTGTTTCCCGCCGGGTCGCCGAGGCGGAACTGGAAGCTGTCGGCCGTCACGTCCACGTCGGCGGGGAGGACGAAGACCACGGCGCGCTGGTCCACGTCCCGCTGGGTGAAACGCCCTTTGATGTAAGCTCCTGCAGGACGAGACCTTTTAATCCAGCTGGACACACTTCTCTTTAGATAATACATACGTACTATGTAAAACTTATTTATATAGGCTTTACATATATAGGCTACATATATAGGCTTTACATAGGCTATATATATGTGCTAAATAGGCTATATATAGGCTATGTATATATATATAGATATATATATATATATATATATATATGGCTATAGGCTATGTATATATATATATATATATATATATATGTGCTATATAGGCTATATATGCTATGTAGTATATATATATGCTATATAGGCTATGTATATATATATATATATATATATATATATATATATATATATATATATATATATATATATATATATATATATATATAGGCTATATAGGCTAGCCCATATATAAATATATATATATATATATATATATATATATATTTATATATATATATATATATATATATATATATGTGCTAGCCTATATAGGCTATATATAGGCTATATATATATGCTATATATATATAATATATATATATATATATATATATATATATATATATATATATATATATATATATATATGCTATATAATATATATATATATATGTGCTATATAGGCTATATAGGCTATATAGGCTATATATATATATATGTGCTATATAGGCTATATATGCTATATAGGCTAATATATATATATATATATGTGCTATATAGGCTATGTATAATATATTTTGGGTATGTAACAGAACATTGATATATATATATGTGCTATATAGGCTATATATGCTATGTGTATATATATATGCTATATATATATATATATATAGGACATATAGCCTATATAGGACAATAGGGACGATATAATATATATATATATGCTATATAGGCTATATATGCTATATTTGGTTTTATAATGTCTATATATAGGCTATATATTGTATATTTTGGTTATATAGCATATATAGGATATATATATCCTATGTAGGTTATATATAGCATATATAGGATTTATATATATATCCAATATATGCTATAAATAGGCTTTACATAGGCTATATAAGCTATATATAGGCTATATAGGCTAGGCTATAGGCAACTTGAGCGTTGAATCAATCATGTTATTTTGGGTAATGCAACAGAACATTGATACAGGAAAACGGGTAATTTGACCCGAGGACAACGTGAGGGATGAGGACAACGTGAGGGATGAGGACAACGTGAGGGATGAGGACAACGTGAGGGATGAGGACAACGTGAGGGATGAGGACCGATGTCCCACCTGTCAGCGCGTTCTCCAGGTAGCCGAACTCTGGCGTCCGGCTGATGGAGAACTCCAGCTGCTCTGCAGGGCTGTCGGGGTCGGACGCCTGCAGGTGTTTGGAGGTGATGAGGATGCCGTAGCGCCCGTCGCCCAGATCCACCACGGTGCTGGGACTCCGCCTAGTGGTCAGACTGGGGGGCGTCCTGTCCACCCGATGCACCTGAACACATCACGAGACAACTTTACACATTCAGTGCAGGAAGAAATCCAACAGCAGTTTTAGCTTAATGTCGTTAAAGTATGAAGCTAAAGGGAGGAGGGAGGAGCAAGGAGGGAGGAGATAGTAGGGAAGAGGGAGGAGCAAGGAGGGAGGAGCAGGGGGGAGGAGCAGGAGGGGAGGATCGAGGACCAAGGAGGGAGGAGGGAGGACCGAGGAGGGAGGAGGGAGGACCGAGGAGGGGAGGAGCGAGGAGGGAGGGAGGACCGAGGAGGGAGGAGGGAGGAGGGAGGAGGGAGGAGGAGGGAGGAGGGAGGACCGAGGAGGGAGGACGGAGGAGGAGGGAGGACCGAGGAGGGAGGAGGGAGGACCGAGGAGGGAGGAGGGAGGAGCGAGGAGGGAGGAGGAAGGAGGGAGGAGCGAGGACGGAGGAGGGAGGAGGGAGGACCGAGGAGGGAGGAGGGAGGACCGAGGAGGGAGGACGGAGGAGCGAGGAGGGAGGAGGGAGGAGGGAGGACCGAGGGGAGGAGGGAGGAGGGAGGAGGAGGAGGAGGGAGGAGGAGGAGGACCGAGGAGGAGGAGGGAGGACCGAGGAGGGAGGACGGAGGAGCGAGGAGGGAGGGAGGAGGGAGGAGGGAGGAGGGGAGGAGGGAGGGGAGGAGGGAGGAGGGAGGAGCTCCAGGCGAGGATACAAACAGCTGACAAATAAATGAATAATTTAATTAATAATTTATTCTTTATTGATGCCCAGTGGGGAAATTACAATTAACACTCTGTTTTGTTAGTAATCAACACACACACACACACACACACACACACACACACACACACACACACACACACACACACACACACACACACACACACACAAACACACACACACACACACACACACACACACACACACACACACACACACACACACACACACACACACACACACAACACAAACACACACACACACACACACACAGGACCTATTCATGCACGAATGGAGAGATGTCTCTCCCGTGTCTCTTCAGTGAGGGGGACAAAGACAAGGAGACGCAAGGAAGGAAGGAAGGAAGAAAAGGAGGCGAGTGGAGGAGCCGAGGAGGCGATCTAAGGCTGTGTGATGGGTGCAGGTCTGCGCCTCCTCCACTCGGTGGCGCTGCTGTCATGTGTTAAGAAAGAAAAACATCAGCTCTTTACCCTTCTGTTGTTTTTTTGACACTTCTGTCTCTAACCGCCGTGTTTTTGTCTCTTTGTTAGTTTTTGCGACTAGTTTTACACTCATTTTTTGGGATTTTAAGGTCAATACACCACATGTAGCCTATATGAATTATATCTAACTTCTGAGTTAAAAAAGCAGAAAGTGTGAATAATTCTAACTAATATTTAGGATCAAAGGAACGTATGATGATGGATAATCACAGACTGTCACAGTGAAGTCAGAAGAATTCTACACAATTAAATAAAACACCAGAAATTCAATAAAATGTGGTCGAAAGAATCCCAAATGTTGGGATATAGAAACATTTAATGATTTAATTAACACAAACTTGCAGCTAAAAATCAAAACATAAAACCAATGAATAATCACTGAATCTCAACAAATCATACACATTTATTATCTATATTACATGTTTAACCCTTGTGTTCCCGTCGACCTAAAACTTTTAATGAAAAACCTTTCATGTTTTGGTCTTTATCGACACTTTTGTGGCTTCTTTTGATGTTTTTGTCACTTTTTAATGTATGCAGTATATATACAGTATAAATACATGTATATATATATACATATAGTGACAAACATTTTTTATAAAAAGCATTAAAAATGATGAAAAATGGAAGAAAAACGTGAGAAAAATTTAAAAACGTTGATAAAAAGCGTCAACGAAAGTGTTGATTTTCACATTTTGACATGAAGACAACGCGAGGGTTAAAGAGAGTCTCGTTACTTATACGTCCGAAGGCAGATATTAAAAACAATATTTCTGGATTTTTTAATCGGATGACATCACTCAAAAAAAAAAAAAAAAAAGATCGATTTTAATTGGAGTTTTTTTTTTTTTTACATAGACTTTAAAAAGAGTGACAACCTGTGTGTGTGTGTGTGTGTGTGTGTGTGTGTGTGTGTGTGTGTGTGTGTGCATGTGTGTGTGTGTGTGTGTGTGAAATATTCATGAAGCCTTTAAATACTCTCTCTCACACACACACACACACACACACACCATCGTCCAATGACAAACAGCCTTAAGTCTCTCAGTGGATCAGGACAGTCAGTCCGGCCAGTGTGTTAGCCACTTGGCTGCCTGGTGTGTGTGTGTGTGTGTGTGTGTGTGTGTGTGTGTGTGTGTGTGTGTGTGTGTGTGTGTGTGTGTAGGTAGCATGCGATCAGGGGGTTGTCTTGGCTCACCTGCTGCTCCCTGCTTCAAATATTTATCTGTGTACTTCAGGCGTCCACCTGAGAGTCGACAGCACCAGGCTCGCTGGGGGGGGGGGCATCTACTCGAGTACTTGAACTCACTGCCCAACAAAAAGCCTAATTATGGGTCGTTACGGGCTGCACAATTTACCTATACAGCCGTTTTCTGGGTGTGTTTTGGCCTCCGGTGTTATGATAACTCTGTTTTTGGTATTTCACTGTTGCTGTTTTTTTTTTTCTTCTTCTGGAAACCAATTTGTAATCTAAAGTGCTATACAATTAAAGTTTATTTTTATAATTATTATTAATCATCTATTGCAAGAAAATGCATTGTGCCCTGTGTCCCTGTGTCCCTGTGTCCCTGTGTCCCTGTGTCTCTGTGTCCCTGTGTCCCTGTGTCCCTGTGTCTCTGTGTCTCTGTGTCCCTGTGTCCCCTGTGTCCCTGTGTCTCTGTGTCCTGTGTCCCTGTGTCTCTGTGTCTCTGTGTCCCTGTGTCTGTGTGACCGATGGGAACAACAGTCTCTGACGTTGGTCCAGTATTAAGAGACATCTCTGCAGTCGGCAGCTGAGAAACAAGCTCCAATGGAAGTCAATGGGGCCAATGTGCACCTTGCTTGTACTTACCTGCACAAAGTGCTCGTTTTGCCGCTGACAGACTCAGATTAATATTTTAAATGTCTGATAACATTATGAAGAGGATTTCTAAGGAGATCGACCTTTCTGTTAAAGAGTAAGATCCTTTTTTAAAACATAAAAACATCCGCGAAATTGCGCTTGCTAACTCACCAGACTCCATGTAAATAATCAGTGATTTAAGCATCATAAAATACACTTCATTCAAAGTCAAGAGAAAGAAAATTAAACCATGAAAAGCCATTTTGGGTTGTCTTTCCACTTTTCCAACCATCACATCTCTAGTTGTGGTTGAAATGAACACATAGATCACCGATTTACATGTGAAGATACGTTGGCTCTATACACGCTAAAAGTGTTGTTTTTTTATATGGAGTCTGGTTGGTTCAGCGCTAGCTACTTAAGAGATGTTTCTGGTTGAACAGAAAGGTCTTTAAGAGGTTTTAAAGGTCTATCTCTGTAGAAATCCATCCCATAATGTTATCAGACACTTAGAATAATAATCTGAGTCTGTCAGAACCTTGAACCTTTTTAAGACTTTTAAAAAGATTTTTAAGACATTTTAAGACCTTTTAAAAACATTTAAGACCTTTTTATGACATTTTAAGACATTTTTAAGACCTTTTAAAACCTTTTTAAGACCTTTGTAAGCTTTTTTATAGACCTTTAAGACATTTTAAAGACATTTGAAGACATTTGAAGACATTTGAAGACATTTTTAAGACATTTTAAAAACATTTAAGATATTTTAAGACCTTTCTATGACATATGAAGACATTTGAAGGCATTTTAAGACATATGAAGACATTTTAAGACATTTTAAGACATTTTAAGACATTTAAGACATTGTTAATAGGATCTGAATATTCGGACCCACCTGGATGTTGAAGACAGCCGGCTCGTCTCTCAGCTGTCCAAACTCCAGGTATCCTCTGTTGCTCCCGTCGGTCGGCAGGAAGTGGAACGCGTCGATGTCCGCCGGGCTGCCCGGGTCGTGCCGGTACGCCAGGTTCATCGCGTCCACGTCCGTCTGCGTGAACGTCAGCGGCGGCGTCAGCGGGACGCCCCCCCAGCAACAGGTTGCCGTGGCGCGGCGGCTGCGTGACGACAAAGCTCAGGTTGGCGGCGGCCGTGTCCGGGTCGGTGAGCTGCAGCTGTGCCGCGGTGACGGTCGCCGTGGCGCCGTCCTGCAGCCGGAGACCCGTGTTGTGATGGAGGGTCGGCGGGACGCGGTCGCCGTGCTCGATGGTGAAGCGGAGGACGCCGCTGCGGGACGAGTCGCCGTTGGTGACGACAAAACTGGGAAGACAAAATAAGTTCAGCTAGAAACTGTTTCCTGTCTGTTTCCTGTCTGTTTCCTCTCTGTTTCCTCTCTATTTCCTCTCTGTTTCCTCTCTATTTCCTCTCTGTTTCCTCTCTGTTTCCTCTCTGTTTTCTGTCTGTTTTCTGTCTGTTTCCTCTCTGTTTCCTCTCTGTTTCCTCTCTATTTCCTCTCTGTTTCCTGTCTGTTTTTCTGTTTCCTCTCTATTTCACATGAAGTTTCCTCTCTATTTCCTCTCTATTTCCTCTCTGTTTCCTCTCTATTTCCTCTCTGTTTCCTCTCTATTTCCTCTCTATTTCCTCTCTGTTTCCTCTCTATTTCCTCTCTATTTCCTCTCTATTTCCTCTCTATTTCCTCTCTGTTTCCTGTCTATTTCCTCTCTGTTTCCTCTCTATTTCCTCTCTGTTTCCTCTCTATTTCCTCTCTATTTCCTCTCTGTTTCCTCTCTATTTCCTCTCTATTTCCTCTCTGTTTCCTCTCTATTTCCTCTCTATTTCCTCTCTGTTTCCTGTCTGTTTTCAGTCTGTTTTCTCTCTTCTTTCTGTCTCCTGTCTTTTTTCAGCCTGTTTTCTCTCTGTTTTTGTCTCTTTTTTCTGTCTGTTTTCTGACTCCTAGAGACCAGATAGATATTTCTATATTTTTTATATCACATGAAGAAGAACATGAGATGGATCTTCTGCTTTTTCGGTTTCTGTCCGTTTCCCTGGAAACGGACATGATGTCGCCGCCGGACAGAACTCATCAATCACTGATGAAAATATTTAAATTAATAAACAAATAACGAGGAAAAAATGTTTGATAATGAGGAATTAAAGAGTAATTTATCTCTTTTCACGGCAGCTATACATCAATCAGTCACAGGAAGGCCTGTGTGTGTGTGTGTGTGTCTGTCTGTGTGTGTGTGTGTGTGTGTGTGTGTGTGTGTGTGTGTGTGTGTGTGTGTGTGTGTGTGTTTTGTCCTTCTCAGCCCTCTGCCAACACAATCTGCCTCTCAGCCCTGCAGCTGACTAACCCCGCCTCACACACCTCACACATCGGCCACACACACACACACACACACACACACACACACACACACACACACACACACACACCTGGCGTAACATCTGGCTTCGATGTTGGCCATATTTGCCCAGGGACGGCCGTCTGTGGCCGTCTCTCTGGCCGCTGCTGTTGTTATTCTCCAAGTAATGTCCATTCATCATCTGCTGTCACGGCACACACACACACACACACACACACACACACACACACACACACACACACACACACACACACACGGACGCACACACACACACACACACACACACACACACACACACACGTCAAATGATTTGATCTTTGCACTAAAACCAACAAACTGAACATGAAGGATCCAAATTGAACTTTAAATCTCTGAATAATTATTTTCTAATTATTAAGTAATTATTATTAAAAGCTACACAGACCGGGCACACAGCAACGTTCAGGCCAGCCTGAAAAATCATGTTTTTAATGTCAGAAAATCATGTTTTTAATGCCTGAAAATCATGTTTTTAATGCCTGAAAATCATGTTTTTAATGCCTGAAAATCATGTTTTTAATGTCAGAAAATCATGTTTTTAATGTCAGAAAATCATGTTTTTAATGTCAGAAAATCATGTTTTTAATGCCTGAAAATCATGTTTTTAATGTCAGAAAATCATGTTTTTAATGTCAGAAAATCATGTTTTTAATGTCAGAAAATCATGTTTTTAATGCCTGAAAATCATGTTTTTTAAGTCAGAAAATCATGTTTTTAATGCCTGAAAATCATGTTTTTAAAGTCAGAAAATCATGTTTTTAATGTCAAAAGTCAGAAAATCATGTTTTTAATGTCTGAAAATCATGTTTTTAATGTCTGAAAATCATGTTTTTAAAGTCAGAAAATCATGTTTTTAAAGTCAGAAAATCATGTTTTTAATGTCAGAAAATCATGTTTTTAATGTCAGAAAATCATGTTTTTAATGTCAAAAATCATGTTTTTAATGTCAAAAATCATGTTTTTAATGTCAGAAAATCATGTTTTTAATGTCAGAAAATCATGTTTTTAATGTCAGAAAATCATGTTTTTAATGTCTGAAAATCATGTTTTTAAGTCAGAAAATCATGTTTTTAAAGTCAGAAAATCATGTTTTTAATGTCTGAAAATCATGTTTTTAATGTCAGAAAATCATGTTTTTAAAGTCAGAAAATCATGTTTTTAAATCAGAAAATCATGTTTTTAATTCTGAAAATCATGTTTTTAATAACTGAAAATCATGTTTTTAATGTCAGAAAATCATGTTTTTTTAATGTCTGAAAATCATGTTTTTAATGTCTCATGTTTTTCTTCCTGTCAGAAAATCATGTTTTTAATGTCTGAAAATCATGTTTTTAATGTCAGAAAATCATTTTTTTTAATGTCAGAAAATATGTTTTTAATGTCAAAAATACGCCAAATATCAGGAAGAGTTTTCTCGTCATTCATTCTGCAGCGATGTGACATCAATAACCTTAAAAACATCGTTAAAACACACATCTTCTTCTTTTAAAGGCTGGTTCATCTGTTCATCTCTCTCTCTCTCTCTCTCTCCTCTCTCTCCGTCTTTCATTTTTCTATTTTGAATTCAAAGAGCTTTATTGGCATGACGAGACGTCTCTTATTGCCAGAGCAGATGAGATAAACAGAAGGAAAATGACAATAACTGGCACAACATCAGCTATAGAACATCAACATAAATAACAGCTATCTCCCCCCCTCTCCTCTCTCATCCCCCTCTCTCTATCTTGCCCTCTCCCCCCCCTCTCTGTTTCTCTCCCTTCCTCCCCTCTCCCCCTCACTCTGCCTCTCTCTCCCCTCTCTTTCTCTCTTCCCCCTCTCTCTCTCCCTCTTCTCCCTGTCTCACTGTCTCTATGTCTCTCTCTCCCCTTCTCTCTTTCTCTCTCTCGCCTCCTCCCCCTCTCTCTCCCCCTTCCTCCCTCCCCTCTCCCCCTTCCCCTTCTCTGCCTCTCTCTCCCCATTTCTTTCTCTCCCCTTCTCTCTTTCTCTCTCTTTTTGCCTCCTCCCCTCTCTCTCCCCCTTCTCTCTCTCTCCCCTCCTCCCCTCCCCCCCTCTCTGACCATCCTTCAGACCCAGAGTCTTGGCTGTGATCTGAGAGTCTCTTTTAGAGCCAGAGAGCCAGCCGGTCGGGGCAGCCCAGGTCTGGGTGATAAACCCGGGGTCTGCACACAGTCAGGTCAACCCCCCTTCCCCCCCCCCCACCCCCTTTTTAAAAACCTATCTGCTGCCAAATTGGCTGGAAAAGCAGATAAACATACTGCAGCAGAGACAGCATCTCGTCTCCTGATGCTCTCTCGTCTCGCTGCCCAGTCTTTCTTTCGCCGGCCAAATGTTGTGTGTGATCGTTTTTGGGCCGACAGAAATGTCCTCGTCTCACAATATGGAGCCACATCATTTGCCATTTTATTCTCCTGATGTGTGCACAATTTCACGCTGCGCTGCAAAATACTGTCGCTTTGTTTAACTGAGAGGGCCGAAAGTCAAACAGCATATCTCCACCAGACTCCATGTAAATAATCACTACTTTTAGCATGTATAGAGCAGCATATCTCCACCAGACTCCATGTAAATAATCACTACTTTTAGCATGTATAGAGCAGCATATCTCCACCAGACTCCATGTAAATAATCACTACTTTTAGCATGTATAGAGCAGCATATCTCCACCAGATTCCATGTAAATAATCACTACTTTTAGCGTGTATAGAGCAGCATATCTCCACCAGACTCCATGTAAATAATCACTACTTTTAGCATGTATAGAGCAGCATATCTCCACCAGACTCCATGTAAATAATCACTATTTTTAGCATGTATAGAGCAGCATATCTCCACCAGACTCCATGTAAATAATCACTACTTTTAGCGTGTATAGAGCAGCATATCTCCACCAGACTCCATGTAAATAATCACTACTTTTAGCGTGTATAGAGCAGCATATCTCCACCAGACTCCATGTAAATAATCACTACTTTTAGCGTGTATAGAGCAGCATATCTCCACCAGACTCCATGTAAATAATCACTACTTTTAGCGTGTATAGAGCAGCATATCTCCACCAGACTCCATGTAAATAATCACTATTTTAGCATGTATAGAGCAGTATATCTCCACCAGACTCCATGTAAATAATCACTACTTTTAGCATGTATAGAGCAGCATATCTCCACCAGACTCCATGTAAATAATCACTACTTTTAGCGTGTATAGAGCAGCATATCTCCACCAGACTCCATGTAAATAATCACTACTTTTAGCATGTATAGAGCAGCATATCTCCACCAGACTCCATGTAAATAATCACTACTTTTAGCATGTATAGAGCAGCATATCTCCACCAGACTCCATGTAAATAATCACTTCTTTTAGTTTAACATGAAACACGCCAAATAAAGCGACAAAAACATAAAAAAAAAAGAAATGCCAAAGAAAGTGGTGGGGTCTCCATCTCTCTCTCCATGCTTCTCTCTTTCAATTTACTTTTTTTTTTTTAATTAAAGAGCTTTATTGGCCTGACAAGACAAAAGCACCAAAAATAAAAAATACAAAAATAATCAAAAAAAGGGACAAAAACTTTCAAAACAACAACAAAAACGCCAAAAAGTGACAAAACAGTGGCAACAAACGGCCACTAGAGGGCGCCGCCCCTATGACCTAAACATAGGTCGTAATGTCTCAACCCGCGGGGTTGTTTTTGGGGGGGGGAGGAGGGTGTGGTTCTCACCTGAAGGAGTCGGGCTCTGCGTGGCGGCTGTTGTCGTGCGTGTAGCAGACGCGGTGCGCGGCGACGTCCAGCTGCGTGAAGGCGGCGAGCGGGACGCCGGGCCGCTGGACGGCGTGCACCAGGCCGTGCCGCGGCGGCGCCGACACGGCGTAGAGCAGCTCCTCCGGGCGGCCCGCCGCGTCCCACGCCAGCAGGACGTCCGTGGTCAGGACGACACGCCCCCCCTCCGCCAGGCGCACCGGCTCGGTCCGCAGCAACAGGTCGCCTGGGGGGGTCATTAACATGCTCATTATTCAAAAGATATCTGTAAAAACTACTTGTAATATTACAGAATATTAATATTTTTTTTCAAATTGTACCTCTAACGTATAAAAATATTACAAAGATAGACTGAGTTTATTCATTGGTTGTGACCAACCGTCAAATTACCTTTTAAAAAAAAAGAAAATTATTATATAAATGTTAAAATACATTTATAAATTAATTTTAAATAAATAAATTACAAATTTGTCATAATTTCACAATTTATCTTTAATTTAACAGATTTTACATGACATTACATGTCATTTAGCTGATGCTTTTATCCAAAGGATAAAGGAGAAAGGAGGATGAAGAGAAGGAGGAAGAAGAAAAAGGAGAATGAAGAGGAGGAGGACGAAGAGAAAGGAGAATGAAGAGGAGGAGGAGAATGAAGAGGAGGAGGAAGAAGAAAGGAGAATGAGGAGGAGGAGGGAGAAAGAAGAAAGGAGAATGAAGAGGAAGAGGAAGAAGGTGGGGAGGAAGAGGAGGAGGAAGAAGAAAGGAGAATGAAGAGGAGGAGGAAGAAGAGAAAGGAGAATGAGGAGGAGGAAGAAGAGAAAGGAGGATGAAGAGAAGGAGGAAGAAGAGAAAGGAGAATGAAGAGGAGGAGGAAGAAGAGAAAGGAGAATGAAGAGGAGGAGGAAGAAGAGAAAGGAGAATGAGGAGGAGGAGGAAAGGAGAATGAGGAGGAGGAGGAAGAAGAGAAAGGAGAATGAAGAGGAGGAAGAGCACCCAGAGGACCCCCCCATTAATTATTCATTGGCTGTGGAGGCCGGTGGTGGTTTCTCGGCCGGTTCCTGCAGGATCAGAGCGCCGCAGCCAGAAGGCCGCGCCACGGCAACCAGCCACGGCAACGCTGCCACGGCAACGCTGCCACGGCAACGCTGCCACGGCGAGGGACGCTGAATAATCCATGAACCGCGCCAGGGCACGTTTCCTACAGCTGAGACAACTGTAGTCTCTTATTATCACATGGGGAACCAGTCTGAGAGAGGAGGAGGAGGAGGAGGAAGGGGAGGAGGAGGAGGAGGAAGGAGGAAGGAGGAAGGGGAGGAGGAGGAGGAGGAAGGAGGAAGAGGAGGAAGGGGAGGTGGAGGAGGAGGAAGGAGGAAGAAGGAGGAGGAGGAGGAGGGAGGAGGAGGAGGAGGAAGGAGGAAGAAGATAAAGGAGGATGAAGAGGAGAAAGGGGGAAGAAAAAGAAGGAGGAAGAGGAGGAGGAGGATGAGGAAGAGGAGGAAGAGGGAGGAGGAGGAAGGAGGAAGAAGATAAAGGAGGATGAAGAGGAGAAAGGAGGAAGAGAGGAGGAAGGAGGAGGAGGAGGAGGAGGAGGAGGGAAGGGAGGAAGAGGTGGAGGAGGAGGAAGGAGGAGGAGGAGGAGGAGGAGGAGGAGGAAGAGGAGGAGGAGGAGGAGGAAGGAAGGAAGGAGGAAGGAGGAGAAGAGGAGGAGGAAGGAGGAAGAAGGAGGAAGGAGGAGGAGGAGGAGGAAGAGGAGGAGGAGGAGGAGGAGGAGGAGGAGGAAGGGGAGGAGGAGGAGGAGGAAGGAGGAAGAGGAGGAGGGGAGGAAGGAGGAGGAAGGAGGAAAGAAGGAGGAGGAGGAGGAGGAGGAGGAGAAGGAGGAAGGAGGAAGAAGATAAAGGAGGATGAAGAGGAGAAAGGGGGAAGAAAAAGAAGGAGGAAGAGGAGGATGAGGAAGAGGAAGAGGAGGAGGAGGAAGGAGGAAGAAGATAAAGGAGGATGAAGAGGAGAAAGGAGGAAGAGAAAGAAGGAGGAAGAGGAGGACGAGGAGGAAGAGGAGGAGGAGGAAGAGGAGGAAGAGGAGGAGGAGGAGGAAGGAGGAAGGAGGAAGAGGAGGAGGAGGAGGAAGAGGAGGAGGAGGAAGAGGAAGAGGAGGAAGGAGGAAGAAGAGGAGAAAGGAGGAAGAGAAAGAAGGAGGAAGAGGAGGAGGAGGAGGAAGAGGGAGGAGGAGGAGGAGGAAGGAGGAAGAAGATAAAGGAGGATGAAGAGGAGAAAGGGGGAAGAGAAAGAAGGAGGAAGAGGAGGAGGAGGATGAGGAAGAGGAAGAGGAGGAGGAGGAAGAAGGAAGAAGATAAAGAGGATGAAGAGGAGAAAGGAGGAAGAGAAAGAAGGAGGAAGAGGAGGAGGAGGACGAGGAGGAAGAAAGGAAGAGAAAAAGGAGAAGGAGGAAGGAGGAAGGAGGAAGGAGGAGGAGGAGGAGGAGGGAGGAGGAAGGAAGGAGGAAGAGGAGGAGGAAGAGGAAGAAGATAAATGAGGATGAAGAGGAGAAAGGAGGAAGAGAAAGAAGAAGGAAGAGGAGAAGAAGGAGGAAGAAGATAGAGACTGAAGAGGAGAAAGAAGAAGAAGAGAAAGGAGAATGAAGAGAAGAAAGAGAAAGAAGAGAAGGAGGAGGAAGAAGAGAAGGAGGAAGAAGAAGAATGAAGAGAAGAAAGAGGAAGAAGAGAAGGAGGAAGAAGAGAAGGAGGAGGAAGAGAAAGGAGAATGAAGAGGAGGAGGAGGAAGAAGAGAAAGAAGGAGGAAGAGGAGGAGGAGGTGGTGTAGACCCTGACCTCAGCCGTGACCTCTGACCTTTGTGCACGGTGTGGATGGAGATGAAGAAGCTCAGCGCCGGCGTCTCGTTGTCCAGGTCGCTGAGGGTGAAGCGGAAGCTGTCGTGACCCTTGAACCCGGGGGGGCGGGGGGGGGGGGGGGCGTGTGCGTACCACAGACGGTTCATCTCCACGTCGTCCTGGGTGAAGTTCTGACCCGGGGACAGGTCCGTCCAGCCCGACTCCGCCTGCAGACAAACCACGTCATACTGAAATAAACAATAAGTACACAAAACAAGTCCTCTGATCCGGGTTCTGAATGTCCTCTGATCCGGTTTCTGAACGTCCTCTGATCCGGTTTCTGAATGTCCTCTGATCTGGTTTCTGAACGTCCTCTGTCCTCTGATCAGGTATCTGAATGTCCTCTGATCTGGTTTCTGAATGTCCTCTGATCCGGTTTCTGAATGTCCTCTGATCCGGTTTCTGAACGTCCTCTGATCCGGTTTCTGAATGTCCTCTGATCCGGTTTCTGAATGTCCTCTGATCCGGTTTCTGAATGTCCTCTGATCCGGTTTCTGAACGTCCTCTGATCCCCTCTGATCCGGTTTCTGAATGTCCTCTGATCCGGTTTCTGAATGTCCTCTGATCCGGTTTCTGAACGTCCTCTGATCCGGTTTCTGAATGTCCTCTGATCCGGTTTCTGAATGTCCTCTGTCTTCAGTCTCCGGGTGAGCTGTCCAACATCTGCACGGCTTTCTACGTCCCTAGAGACGAGGTGGCTAACCGTAGCATGCTAGCTCGTTCTCAATGGAAAACACTGCTCCAACAGCCACTAGTGGACCAGAATCTCCAAAAGAACTACTTCCTGTCCCTATTCTACTTCCTGTCCCTGGTCTACTTACCGAGCTACTGAGCATGTGCAGCTCCAAACAAAGATAGGACAGAAGTGAATGTCTCACTCTGGAGATAAAACTAACACTCGTTATAATGCTCGCCTAGCTAGCGTAGCACACCACAGACTGTGGATGCTCTCCCTTAGTTTTTACCTATTGTTTGGGGCCCTTGTCAGTCATGGTCCTTGGGACTTGTCTTAACTTGTCCCCCCTAAACGGCGCCCCTGCACACAGGACGTACTGCTCCGCCTTTCACGTTTTTGCTGTCACATGACAAACTCACAGCTGCTGCTAACGCTGCTAACGCTGCTATTGGGTATCATCGCCCCGGCAGGTTAGAAGAAGGAGACATAGAGGACCACATGGACTCACAATCCTAATTTCAGGAACAGCAGTCTTCTTCTTCGCCCCAAAGCTGTGATGCGTACTTTGGACTGCGTGGTGCGAGACAGGTGATTGAGATATATGATCTCAACGCTACATGGGAGAAAGGTTTTCTCCCATCCCCAAAGGCTGTGTGGACTAACTAGACCCTCCTCCGCGGCGCTGTGGAGGAAGGTCTGGCTATGAGAGACCAATGGGGACGAGACAAGATGTCGACAATGGTCTCAAACTCAAATATGGTCTTCACAAAGAAACACGTCCTCACCCTGAGCTGCAGTTTGCCGAAGCGTGGCGCGGCGTTTAGGAAGTAGAACAGCTGATCGGGGGGGGAGTCCAGATCCTCGGCCTGCAGAGCTACGCTGGAGATCACCCGCCGCTCCCCGGAGTCCACGTCCAACCCCGCGTTCCTGATTAAGAAAAACAGATATGGTTCTATCATTAAAACCCCAAGTCATAGGGCCCTTTAATGTTATGGTTCTATCATTAAAACCCCAAGTCATAGGGCCCTTTAATGTTATGGTTCTATCATTAAAACCCCAAGTCATAGGGTCCTTTAATGTTATGTTTCTACCATTAAAACCCCAAGTCATAGGGCCCATTAATGTTATGGTTCTATCATTAAAACCCCAAGTCATAGGGCCCTTTAATGTTATGATTCTATCATTAAAACCCCAAGTCAGAGGGCCCTTTAATGTTATGGTTCTATCATTAAAACCCCAAGTCAGAGGGCCCATTAATGTTATGATTCTATCATTAAAACCCCAAGTCATAGGGCCCTTTAATGTTATGATTCTATCATTAAAACCCCAAGTCATAGGGCCCTTTAATGTTATGGTTCTATCTTTAAAACCCCAAGTCATAGGGCCCTTTAATGTTATGGTTCTATCATTAAAACCCCAAGTCATAGGGCCCTTTAATGTTATGGTTCTATCTTTAAAACTCCAAGTCATAGGGCCCTTTAATGTTATGGTTCTATCTTTAAAACTCCAAGTCATAGGGCCCTTTAATGTTATGGTTCTACCATTAAAACCCCAAGTCATAGGGTCCTTTAATGTTATGGTTCTACCATTAAAACCCCAAGTCATAGGGCCCTTTAATGTTATAGTTCTATCTTTAAAACCCCAAGTCAGAAGGCCCTTTAATGTTATGGTTCTATCATTAAAACCCCAAGTCAGAGGGCCCTTTAATGTTATGGTTCTATCATTAAAACCCCAAGTCATAGGGCCCATTAATGTTATGATTCTATCATTAAAACCCCAAGTCAGAGGGCCCTTTAATGTTATGGTTCTATCATTAAAACCCCAAGTTATAGGGCCCATTAATGTTATGATTCTATCATTAAAACCCCAAGTCATAGGGCCCATTAATGTTATGATTCTATCATTAAAACCCCAAGTCAGAGGGCCCTTTAATGTTATAGTTCTATCTTTAAAACCCCAAGTTATAGGGCCCATTAATGTTATGGTTCTATCATTAAAACCCCAAGTCATAGGGCCCATTAATGTTATGGTTCTATCATTAAAACCCCAAGTCATAGGGGCCCTTTAATGTTATGGTTCTATCATTAAAACCCCAAGTCATAGGGCCCTTTAATGTTATGGTTCTATCTTTAAAACCCCAAGTCAGAAGGCCCTTTAATGTTATAGTTCTATCTTTAAAACCCCAAGTCAGAAGGCCCTTTAATGTTATGATTCTATCTTTAAAACCCCAAGTCACAGGGCCCTTTAATGTTATGGTTCTATCATTAAAACCCCAAGTCATAGGGCCCTTTAATGTTATGGTTCTATCATTAAAACCCCAAGTCATAGGGCCCTTTAATGTTATAGTTCTATCTTTAAAACCCCAAGTCATAGGGCCCATTAATGTTATGATTCTATCATTAAAACCCCAAGTCATAGGGCCCATTAATGTTATGATTCTATCATTAAAACCCCAAGTCATAGGGCCCTTTAATGTTATGGTTCTATCATTAAAACCCCAAGTCATAGGGCCCTTTAATGTTATAGTTCTATCTTTAAAACCCCAAGTCATAGGGCCCTTTAATGTTATGGTTCTATCTTTAAAACCCCAAGTCTTACTCATGTTTCTCATGCATTGAAAAATGCAACATTTTCTTGAGGAAGGAGGCCTACCCCCCTCCCCTCCCTCCCCCCCCCAGCAAATAGTCTCCCACAAACCGAGGGAGAAAGTTTGTGTGACAGCAGGTTTTGTCCAGCGGGATCATGGAGATCTGGGTGGTGTTGTTTGGTGTTATGGTGGGGTGGGGAGTGGGGGGTGAGGGTTGTGGGGGTTGAACATCAGAAAGCGTCTGGCTGCTTCCTCACTCGGAACTAAAATCCACGCAGGAGAGGAAGCTGTCCGTCCTGCAGGAACGCAGAGACAAGACAAGGAGGCCGGCATCTGCCAAGTCTGAGCGTTACTTCTGCCTCGGTGGCTGTACAGCGGCGCCCCCGCGCCTAAACAGCTGATCTGGGCACGTGGGCAGAGCCGACACGGAACAATCCAGTGCCCTAGGCAAGACTTAAATGTTGGTTTTTGACAATTTCTTCCACAATTGCTCCACAATTAAAACAATAACAATAACAATAACTATTATAATAATAAATTACTATTATAAAGTATAATAATTGCCTCAACCTGTCTGTATTTGTTTCTGTTATAGTGTGTATATATTAGTGTGTGTGTGTATATATATATATATATATATAGATATAGATATAGATATATATACATATATATACATACATTTATATATACATACATACATACACACACTTCAATATTTTTGTTGCTTTTCTTGGTTTTTGTCACTTTTTGTGTAACTTTTAGACACTTTTTTCATAGTTTTGGTTGATTTTTTGACTTTTTGTTAAAATCTAATAACTTTTCATTACACTCAAAGATGGGCCACAGGGTGGAGGGCGACCGTGAGGGGGTGCAGGGTGAGAGTGAGGGGGTGCAGGGTGAGAGTGAGGGGTGCAGGGTGAGAGTGAGGGGGTGCAGGGTGAGAGTGAGGGGGTGCAGGGTGAGGTGAGGGGGGGGGTGCAGGGGTGCAGGGTGAGTGAGGGGGTGCAGGGTGGCGTGAGGGGGTGCAGAGGCGAGAGTGGGGGGTGCAGGGTGAGGAGGGGGTGCAGGGTGAGTGAGGGGGTGGAGGGTGAGAGGGGGTGCAGGGTGAGGGGGGTGGAGGGTGAGAGTGAGGGGTGCAGGGGTGAGAGTGAGGGGGTGCAGGGTGGGTGAGGGGGTGCAGGGGTGAGAGTGAGGGGTGCAGGGTGAGAGTGAGGGGGGTGCAGGGTGAGAGGGGTGAGGGGGGTGCAGGGTGAGAGTGGGTGGGGGTGCAGGGTGAGAGTGGGGGGTGCAGGGTGAGAGTGAGGGGTGCAGGGGTGAGGGGTGCAGGGCAGGGGGGTGAGGTGGGGGGGTGCAGGGGGTGAGGGCGTGAGTGGGGGGTGCAGGGTGAGAGTGAGGGGGTGCAGGGTGAGAGTGAGGGGGTGCAGGGGTGAGGGGGTGCAGGGTGAGAGTGAGGGGGGTGCAGGGTGAGAGTGAGGGGGGTGCAGGGTGAGCGTGAGGGGGTGCAGGGGAGTGAGGGGTGCAGGGAGGGGGGGTGCAGGGGCGTGAGGGAGGGGGGTGCAGGGTGAGAGTGAGGGGGTGCAGGGTGAGGGGGTGAGGGGTGCAGGGGTGCAGGGCGGGAGTGGGGGGTGCAGGGTGAGGGGGGGTGCAGGGTGAGGGGTGCAGGGGGGGGGTGCAGGGGGGTGCAGGGTGAGTGGGGGGTGCAGGGTGAGAGTGAGGGGTGCAGGGGTGCAGGTGGGTGGGTGCAGGGTGAGGTGAGGGGTGCAGGGTGAGGGGGGGGTGCAGGGCGAGAGTGAGGGGGTGCAGGGTGAGAGTGAGGGGTGCAGGGTGAGAGTGAGGGGGGTGCAGGGTGAGAGTGGGGGGTGCAGGGTGAGAGTGAGGGGTGCAGGGCGAGAGGGGGGTGCAGGGTGAGAGTGAGGGGGTGCAGGGTGAGAGTGAGGGGGTGGGGGGTGAGAGTGAGGGGGGGTGCAGGGTGAGAGTGAGGGGGTGCAGGGTGAGAGGGGTGCAGGGGTGCAGGGGGGTGCAGTGAGGGGTGCAGGGTGAGAGTGAGGGGTGCAGGGTGAGTGAGGGGTGCAGGGGG
>CM049379.1:1627051-1629551 GCA_026937815.1 Etheostoma perlongum | reverse complement strand
AGACGGCTAAATGAATGGGAGTCTATGGAGCTAGACGGCTAAATGAATGGGAGTCAATAGAGCTAGGCAGCTAAATGAATGGGAGTCTATGGAGCTAGACGGCTAAATAAATGGGAGTCTATGGAGCTAGACGCCTAAATGAATGGGAGTCTATGGAGCAAGACAGCTACATTTTAGGGCTGTAAATCATAAGTAGAAAGTTGAATGAACGACTATGTGAATACTTCTGTCCTTTTGATTTGTTACAGGTTGAGTAGTTGTTGCTCATAACATGCTAGCATTCTGCTAATGAATGCTAATTGGTGCGTTGTCTTAGCCTCCCCTTTCAAATGCAACATTCAAACTACTAGACGGAAAATAATACCCTGAGAAAAGTGGATTTTGAGGGGAATAGCTCCATTGACCTCCATTCATTCTGCACTGGCCTGTGAGCGCCCCCCAGTGGAACGCTGGCGGAACTGCATGAGGAAAGTGGATTTTGAGGGGTATAGCTCCACAATTTTAATTTATACGTTTTATAGAGTCCCATTGGTCTATGGAGGTCTACGGAGGTAAATACTTATTCTCCCTAACCCAATCATACTTTTGAGGGGGACAAATCTGTCTTTTCTAAATATTCTCCTATGTAGTCTCACCTGTGTGGACGTAGTAGACGTGTCCCTGCAGCAGGTCCTGCTGGGAGAACTTGTCCACGGTGAGTCCAGCTCGCCGCAGCGCCCCCCTTCCGGGACTCCGGGCCAGCATGTAGCTCAGTCTGGAGTCCTCACTGTCCCGGTCTGTGGCCGACAGGTAGTCCACCGTCACCTGCACCTGCCCCCCCTCCGCGCAGATCAGCTCCCCCCGCAGGCCCCCGCCCAGCTGGGGGGGCTCATCGTTTATCGGCAGGACCTGAGGACGCCACATCAAGACTTTAACCCTCCTGGTGTCTTCGGGTCTAATATGACCCCTTTCCAAAAAGTTTCTATATCAGAAATTTGGGTTTCTTTCAAACAAATTGTCCAAAAAAGCAACGTGGATGGTTCCCAACAACGGTCCTTACAAGTTAAATTAATAATCAGGTCACTGCTTTCACTGGATTTGGTTTTTTTTGGTCAATTTCATAGCATTTGGAGAAAAAGACAATTGGTAAAAGAACTTTAAAAAAGTGTAAAAAATGACAGAAAGATGTCAAATAAAGAGACAAATGTGAAAAGGTGTCAAATAAAGAGACATAAATGTGAAAAGATGTCAAGAAAAGTTACCAAAAATTACCAAATGTAAAAATGAAAGGCTCAGAAAAAGTCGAATAAATAAATTGTCAGTTCACTACTTTCACTGGATTGGCTGTTTTTTGTCAATGTTATAGCATTAGGAGAAAAAACAAAAGAACTGTTAAAAGTGTAAAAAAGACAGAAAAATCTCAAATAAAGTAACAAAATGTGAAAAGCTGTCGACAAACACAACAAAAATGTTCTTTTCTTTTTTCTCTCTATACTGTATTTTTCTTGCTGAAAACTGCCAGAAGGATTAATACAGAGAGTCTACGTCTACTAATTGTCCCTTCAGAGGACGCTGGTTGATGATGCAACGCGTCCTCTGGGGACGGACGCGTCCTCTGGGGACGGACACTCGCCTGTATCGCCAGGACGACGTCTGCCGCGTTCAGACCGTCCGTCACCTTCAGGTGGACGTCGTCCTCCGTCGTCTCCGAGTCATCGTGGATGTACCTACAGACGGTGCATGGTGAGGTCATGAATACTCTCCCATTAGTGGACCAGGACCTGAGCAGCCCCCCCCCACTCTGACATCTCCCCATTAGTGGACCAGGACCTGAGCAGCCCCCCCCACTCTAACATCTCCCCATTAGTGGACCAGGTGAGCAGCCCCCCCCACTCTGACATCTCCCCATTAGTGGACCAGGACCTGAGCAGCCCCCCCCCACTCTGACATCTCCCCATTAGTGGACCAGGACCTGAGCAGCCCCCCTCCCCACTCTAACATCTCCCCATTAGTGGACCAGGACCTGAGCAGCCCCCCCCACTCTAACATCTCCCCATTAGTGGACCAGGACCTGAGCAGCCCCCCCCCACTCTGACATCTCCCATTAGTGGACCAGGACCTGAGCAGCCCCCCCACTCTGACATCTCCCCATTAGTGGACCAGGACCTGAGCAGCCCCCCCCACTCTGACATCTCCCCATTAGTGGACCAGGACCTGAGCAGCCCCCCCCCCCCCACTCTGACATCTCCCCATTAGTGGACCAGGACCTGAGCAGCCCCCCACTCTGACATCTCCCCATTAGTGGACCAGGACGTGAGCAGCCCCCCCACTCTAACATCTCCCCCATTAGTGGACCAGGACCTGAGCAGCCCCCCCACTCTAACATCTCCCCATTAGTGGACCAGGACCTGAGCAGCCCCCCCACTCTAACATCTCCCCATTAGTGGACCAGGACCTGAGCAGCCCCCCCACTCTAACATCTCCCCATTAGTGGACCAGGACCTGAGCAGCCCCCCCCAGT
>CM049379.1:1619551-1624551 GCA_026937815.1 Etheostoma perlongum | reverse complement strand
TGGTCGTCCACCGGCGTGACGCTGATGTTGAAGAGGAGGCCGGAGATGGAGCCGCCGTGGTCGTCGCTGACGGAGAACACAAACTGGACCAACAGCGGCTCGGGGCCGATGTCTTCCACCGGCGGCATGAAGGCCACCTTCAGGTGGTTCACGGCATGCTGGGAGGACAACAATACTCTTTATAAAGGCGTCCCCCCCTGCTGGAGATCAGATATAATGCAGCTTTAAGGAGTCCCCCCCCCTGCAGGAGATCAGATATAATGCAGCTTTAAGGAGTCCCCCCCCCTGCTGGAGATCAGATATAATGCAGCTTTAAGGAGTCCCCCCCTGCAGGAGATCAGATATAATGCAGCTTTAAGGAGTCCCCCCTGCTGGAGATCAGATATAATGCAGCTTTAAGGAGTCCCCCCCTGCAGGAGATCAGATATAATGCAGCTTTAAGGAGTCCCCCCCTGCTGGAGATCAGATATAATGCAGCTTTAAGGAGTCCCCCCCCCCCCGCAGGAGATCAGATATAATGCAGCTTTAAGGAGTCGCCCCCTGCTGGAGATCAGATATAATGCAGCTTTAAGGAGTCCCCCTGCTGGAGATCAGATATAATGCAGCTTTAAGGAGTCCCCCCCCCCCTGCAGGAGATCAGATATAATGCAGCTTTAAGGAGTCCCCCCCTGCAGGAGATCAGATATAATGCAGCTTTAAGGAGTCGTCATCTGTCCCCCCCCCTTGATCTTTACCTGTGTGAAGGACTTCAACACCGGC
Organism: Etheostoma perlongum; assembly: GCA_026937815.1. Lineage (NCBI taxonomy): Eukaryota > Metazoa > Chordata > Actinopteri > Perciformes > Percidae > Etheostoma > Etheostoma perlongum. The sequence continues at coordinate 1,623,792 of CM049379.1, read as the reverse complement.
ACCATGTGGTCTCTCTTCATGGCGTTGGTGCTGTCGGTGTAGAACAGACGCCCGGCGTCCATCAGCCTGTAAACACAGACAGTAAAGGTATGTTTCTCTAGATAGATAGATAGATAGATAGATAGATAGATAGATAGATAGATAGATAGATAGATAGATTAGCATCAAACACAACAAAGGCTGTCAGGTGAATGGTGTTTTGAGCTAACGTTAGCATAGCATCAACCATAGATAGCTACAACGTCTCTGAAATGATTCCCATCTTCTGTTATTGTTCGTAATGAGAAACTTATATGAGAAATGATTTCATGGATTTCACTACTTTCAGTATGACAGTTATATCGTAAACATCTGAGCATGCACGACTCATTCTGCCCTCTCCTCCCATTGGGCGGCGACAAAGGGCGCCCCGGCCCGTCCTTACCCAGGATGCAGCGGGCTGAAGCAGGGCTCGGTGATGACGTAGGTCAAGTCCGTGTCCGGGTGCTCTCTGTCGGTGAAGTGGAGGTGAGCCTGAGTGATGTAGGTCACCTCCGTCTCCTTCACCGTCAGCGAGCGGACGCTGCCGGAGACTTCTACCGGCAGCTGGTCCTTCACTGGAAAGACATGGACCACCACCGTCTGGATCCAGGGGGGACAAGAAGAGACTTATCTAACCTGATGAGGGCAGTGGCGGTGGCTTTTTCTTAAGTTTTTGTCCCTTTTTTAACACTTTTGTCACTTTTTTTGACGTTTAACACTACGTAAAACTAACTTATTAACTTTAGTTTTATAGTTATTTTTAGAATTTATGGTCAATAAACCTCATTTATAGGAAATTATACCTAATGTTTGAGTTAGAAAAACAGAAATTAGGAATTATTGAGACTAAAATTAAAGGAATGGATGTTGATGATAATCACATGAGGACAACATGAGGACAACATGAGGGCAACATGAGGACAACATGAGGGCAACATGGGGACAACATGGGGGCAACATGGGGGCAACATGGGGGCAACATGGGGACAACATGAGGGCAACATGAGGACAACATGAGGACAACATGGGGGCAACATGGGGACAACATGAGGGCAACATGAGGACAACATGGGGACAACATGAGGGCAACATGAGGACAACATGAAGACAACATAAGGGCAACATAAGGGCAACATGAGGGCAACATGAGGACAACATGGGGATAACATGAGGGCAACATGAGGACAACATAAGGACAACATGAGGACAACATGAGGACAACATGGGGACAACATGAGGGCAACATGAGGAAAACATGAAGACAACATAAGGGCAACATAAGGGCAACATGAGGGCAACATGAGGACAACATGGGGACAACATGAGGGCAACATGAGGACAACATAAGGACAACATGAGGGCAACATGAGGAAAACATGAAGATAAAGGGCAACATAAAGGGCAACATGAGGGCAACATGAGGACAACATGGGGGACAACATGAGGGGCAACATGAGACAACATAAGGACAACATGAGGACAACATGAGGACAACATGGGGACAACATGAAGACAACATGAAGACAACATGAGGGCAACATGAGGACAACATGAAGACAACATGAAGGCAACATGAGGGCAACATGAAGACAACATGAAGACAACATAAGGACAACATGAGGACAACATGAAGACAACATGAGGACAACATGAAGACAACATGAGGACAACATGGGGACAACATGAAGACAACATGAGGACAACATGGGGACAACATGAAGACAACATGAAGACAACATGAGGACAACATGAGGACATGAGGACAACATGAAGACAACATGAGGACAACATGAGGACAACATGAAGACAACATGAGGACAACATGAAGGTTAAAGGGTAACTACCGGTGAAACAAGGCACAATGTAAGTTAATGGGGCAATATTTGCCGTTGACAGGCTCAGATTATTATTATCAGAATAATAATCTGAGCGTGTCAGCAGCAAAAACAGAACTTTCACGCTTGTTACTGGACCAATTTCAAAACTTTTTGTTCCATCAGTCACTTATACACAAACATAGGAAAATAGGGTCCAGGTTACACTTTAAGCGTCGTCTCCTCTCTGGCCCCCATAACTGTGTCAAATATTTTCATACATTTTCAAGCCTAACTTTATCTCCAAAAAGGGGATTTTATTGCAGTTCAGTTCTAAATAAAATGTAGGATAACACTGAATGAGTATTCATGTGTTTATTTTGCATCTTTAGTGTTTTATAGAGCCAAATCTGGAGGATTGGGGGTAAGTAACACTTATGCTTAATGTATTTGGTATCCCTAAAATCGCATGTGTCCCCAGCCTGGCCCCTCACTGGCTGAGAGGACAGTGTGTCTGACTCACGTATGTCTGGGAGAGGTTGGGCGGCTGGTGGCTGTCCGACAGCGTGAAGTCGAACGAGTCCTCAAACTGCTCCTCGCCTGAGTGCTGGTAGTAGATCTGACCCTGGACCAGATCCCTCTGCAAGAAACTGTCCACTCGCTCTCCTGCAAACACATCGGCAACGTCTACTACCCAGCGGCTGCAACACCAGACGACAAGCAGCAACTCGAAAACATTTTTTTGTTTGTTGATTTTAGGTGACAGAGACTCGTAGTACGCGTTGTTATCAAGGATGGGATCTAGAGGGTGGCAATTTTTAGGACAACGTGAGGACAACATGAGGGCAACATAAGGGCAACATGAAGACAACATGAGGACAACATAAGGACAACATGAGGACAACATGAAGACAACATGAGGACAACATGAGGACAACATGGACAACATGAGGACAACATGAAGACAACATAAGGACAACATGAGGACAACATGAAGACAACATGAGGACAACATGAGGACAACATGAAGACAACATGAGGACAACATAAGGACAACATGAGGACAACATGAAGACAACATGAGGACAACATGAGGACAACATGAAGACAACATGAGGACAACATGAGGACAACATGAGGAGAACATAAGGACAACATGAGGACAACATGAAGACAAAATGAGGAGAACATAAGGACAACATGAAGACAACATGAGGACAACATGAAGACAATATGAGGAGAACATGAAGACAACATGGGGACAACATGAGGGCAACATGAAGACAACATGAGGACAACATGAAGACAACATGGGGACAACATAGGGGCAACATGAGGGCAACATGAGGGCAGCATGAGGACAACATGAGGACAACATGAGGGCAACATGAGGGCAACATGAGGACAACATGAAGACAACATGAGGAGAACATAAGGACAATATGAAGACAACATGAGGACAACATGAAGACAATATGAGGAGAACATGAGGGCAACACGAGGGCAACATGAGGACAACATGAAGACAACATGAAGGCAACATGAGGGCAACATGAAGACAACATGAGGAGAACATGAGGGCAACACGAGGGCAACATGAGGACAACATGAAGACAACATGAAGGCAACATGAGGGCAACATGAAGACAACATGAAGGCAACATGAGGGCAACATGAAGACAACATGAGGAGAACATGAGGGCAACACGAGGGCAACATGAGGACAACATGAAGACAACATGAAGGCAACATGAGGGCAACATGAAGACAACATGAAGACAACATGAGGACAACATGAAGACAACATGAAGGTAACATGAGGGCAACATGAAGACAACATGAAGACAACATGAGGGCAACATGGGGACAACATGAGGTTTAAAAGAAGCCTTCCAGCCCTCACCTGTCTCGTGGGCGGAGGTCCTCCGGACCAGCGTCCCCGCCCGGGGGTCAGAGGTCAGCTGGTACAGGATGTAGTCGTCGCTGGAGTCCAGGTCGGCGGCGAGCAGCGTGAGCTCCTCCAGCCGCGCGGCGCCGCCCTCCGGCACCTCCACCGCCACGTTGTTGACGAGGAACGGCGGCGAGTCGTCTCGGGGCAGGATGTGGACGGGGAACTTGTGGCGGATGCTGTGGCGCCCGTCGCTGATGCGGAAGACGATGTGGTCGCGGGTGGTGTCGCTGTCGGAGTGATGGTAGACCACCACGCCGTCCCGCAGGTCGCGCACGCGGAACATGAACGCCTTCCCACCTGGGGACAGGAAACAGAGGAACACCATCCATCCATCTATTTATTCATCTATCTGTCTTTCCATCTACCCATCTATCCATCCCTCCATCCACCTATCCATCCATCCATAAATCCATCTATCCATCCATCTATCCATATATTTATCTATCTATCTATCC
>CM049379.1:1597051-1609551 GCA_026937815.1 Etheostoma perlongum | reverse complement strand
TGGACAGACTATGCAACGCCATCACTAACAGAGACGTTGTAGAGCGTCCTCTGGTGGACAGACTATGCAACGCCATCACTAACAGGGACGTTGTAGAGCGTCCTCTGGTGGACAGACTATGCAACGCCATCACTAACAGGGACGTTGTAGAGCGTCCTCTGGTGGACAGACTATGCAACAGGACACAGAGACAGGAAGTTTCAGGTCCAATCCGTCTCTGGTTACAGTACGTACCCATGTTCCAGGAGACTCTGGGTGCGTTTGTTTCGGCCGCCCTGATGGAGATGTGGACCGTGATGGGGGGGCTGGTCATGTAGGACCCGTCTATAACCTGAAACTCCACCTGATGAGAAAGACAAGAAATAATTAACCATGTAGATAATTACTGTTAAAATAAATTAAAAAGAAATAATAAAAAATAATAATAAATATATATATAATAAAAACAATATAATAACAATAACATAATAATAAATAATATAATAATAAAATAATGAAAATATTATTATTAATAATAATAATAATAAAATAAAAACAATATAATACCAATAACATAAAAATAAAAATAATTAATATAATAATTAACCATGTAGATAACATAATTACTGTTAAAATAAATATATAATAATAATAATAATATACATAATAAAAACAGTATAACAATAACATAATAATAATTAATATAATAATACAAATATAAAAAAATAATAATAATAATAATGATAAAATAAAAATATAATAACAATAACATAATAATAATATATATAATAATAAAAATACAATAATAATAATAATAATAATAAAATAAAAACAATATAATAACAATAACATAATAATAATTAATATAATAATAAAAATATTATTAATACTAATAATAATAAAAAATTAAAACAATATAATAACAATAACATAATAATCATTTATATAATAATAAAACTATTATTATTATTAATAATAATAATAATAAAATAAAAACAATATAATAACAATAACATAATAAAAATTATAATAAAAATATTAAAATTATTAATAATAAAATAAAACTATATAATAACAATAACAAAATAATAATTTATATAATAATAAAAATATTTTAAAAAATAATAATGTTGGTAACTCAGGTTATTGGTCAAATTTGCGGACAAGTTGCGGTGATTGGTTGAATTTGGGGGTCGCACCAACGTCGCTGTGATTGGTCTTCATACTATATTACCTGGTAGTTCCTGCGCTGTGATTGGTCTTCATCCGTTATTACCTGGTAGTTCCTGCGCTGTGATTGGCTGCTGCATCCGTTATTACCTTCATCCCGTAGTTCCTGCGCTGTGATTGGCTGCTGCTGGTCGTCCAGGTGGTGGCGGCCTTCATCCGTTGAAGGTCGCGCCCCGCGTCGAAGGCGGGGCTTGGTGTGCTCAGGCGTCAGGGACGAACTGGTCCACCTCCAAGATGGAGGACGCCATGAAGGACGCCGCCGGGGCCTGGTTGGGCACGTTGAAGATCAGAACTGCACCCGACCCACCTTCAGGCGTCGGCGGGGAGGGGCCGTGCTCAGGAGGGGGTCAGGGGAGAGGGAGAGGAGAGGGAGGGGGAGGGGGGAAGATGGAGGGGAGCCAGAGGGAGAGGGAGAGGGAGCCCAGGGAGAGGAAGGGGGAGGGGCAGGGGGATCAGAGAGGGAGAGGGAGGGAGGGAGAGGGAGGGGAGGAGGGGAGGGGGAGGGGAGAGGGAGAGGGAGAGGGAGAGGGAGAGGGAGGGGAGGGGGAGGGGGAGGAAGGAGAGGGGGGAGGGGAGAGGGAGGGAGGGGGGAGGGAGGGGGGGGGGGAGAGGGAGGGGGGGGGGAAAAGGGAGAGGGAGAGGGAGAGGAGAGGGAACAGAGGGAGGAGAGAGGGGGGGAGACAGATGGGGAAAAGGATGAAAAAAAAGTCAAAATTCAAGGAAAACATAATAATTGAGAAAAAAGAAGAAAAAAAGGATGAAAAAACATTTCAAGAAAAAAGTCGTAATAATGCGAAAAAAAGTTGTAATAATTCAAGATTTTTTTTATTAATTCAAGAAAAATTTAATACTTTGAGAAAAGAAACAACAGACAAAAAGACGGAAAAGGACAAAAAAAAGACAAAAAATCGATGAAGGAGATGACAGAAATAAATACGGTAATAATTCAAGAAAAAAACAACAATTCAAAGAAAATAGGAATTCAAGAAAAAAAATATTATTTAAGAAAAAAATCGTAATAATTATACAAAAAAAGTTGTAATAATTCGAGAAAAAAGTCGTAATAATACGAAAAAAAAGTTTTAATAATTCGAGAATTGTTTTTAAAATAATTCAGGAAAAAAGTCATATAAATTCAAGATAAACGTAATAATCGGAGAAAAAAGGTTTTTTATTACAAAAAAATAATTAAAAAAAGTCATAATAATACAAAAAAAAGTTGTATTAATTCAAGAAAAATGTCGTAATAATACGAAAAAAGAAGTTGTAATAATTCGAAACATTTTTTTTATTAATTCAAGGAAAATGTAATAATTGGAGAAATAAGTTGTAATATTTCACATCTGATAAAATTTGAGCTTTTTGATATTTTATTACAAAAAGTGTACAAAACACTTTTTAATCCCTTCTGGGATGATTTTTGTTTTCTTTACCGTTTTTGATTCTTTTTGGGACGTTTTTGTCACATTGATAATTAATATTTTTGATAATTTCTTCAATGTTTTTAAGTTTTTCAATCGTCAAAAAGTCATAATATTTAAAAAATTAAAAAAATAATAAATATGGTAATAATTCAAGAAAAAAAATCTTAATAATTCTAGAAAACAAGTTGTAATAATTGTAGAAAAAAGTTATAATAATTCTTAATAAATTTTAATAATGAAAGGAAAAAAGTTTTTATAAATTGAGAAACAAAATTGTAATATGTTGAGAAAAGTAAAAGAAAAGAAAAAAGTCAAAATAATTCAAGATGAAAATTCGTAATAATTCAAGAAGCTAAATTGAATTGTAATATTTCGAGAAAAGTTGTAATAATTCAAGAAAAAAGTTGCATTCATTTGAGATCTTAACTTGTATTATAGTGTTTTTTCAGGTTTTTGATGCTTTTTTCCGTCCTTTTTAACTAGCTTTATTCTAGATTTTTCCAGTTTTAAAATGTATTTTTGTGTCATTTTTGACTTTTTTGTTGCTTTATTCTAGTTTTTTCAGTTTTTCGATGCTTTTTCCAACTCTTTCTGTGGCATATTTTCGTTGCATTTGATGTAAATGTCTTTATAAATGTTTTTATAAATGTCCTTATAAATGTCTTTATAAAAGTCCTTATAAATGTCCTTATAAATGTCCTTATAAATGTCTTTATAAATGTCTATATAAATATCCTTATAAATGTCCTTTATAAATGTCCTTATAAATGTCCTTATAAATGTCTTTATAAAAGTCCTTATAAATGTCCTTATAAATGTCTTTATAAATGTCCTTATAAATGTCTTTATAAATGTCCTTATAAATGTCCTTATAAATGTCTTTATAAAAGTCCTTATAAATGTCCTTATAAATGTCTTTATAAATGTCTTTATAAATGTCCTTATAAATGTCCTTATAAATGTCCTCAGTGACGCGTCCCTTACGTCCAGCAGCGCCCGGGAGCCGCGCTCCCGCAGCTCAACCCGGAGCGGGATGTAGTCCACCTCGGCGATGGGGGGAGGAGGTGCTGGTACCTCAGACCCGAGGACAGGAAGTCCTGGCAGCTGGTCTTAAGGGACCGCACCTCGCTGGCGCTGTGGGGACACGGTCGGTTCCCGGGACACAGCGCAGCCGTCTCTCGGCCTGCAGGACGACACGGAGGACAAACCGTCAAAACACACTGTAAAAAATATCTGTCAAATCAACACTGTAAAAAACTCTTTCAAATCAACACACTGTAAAAAATGTCTGTCAAATCAACACACTGTAAAAAACCTCTTTCAAATCAACACACTGTAAAAAATGTCTGTCAAATCAACACACTGTAAAAAACCTCTTTCAAATCAACACACTGTAAAAAATGTCTGTCAAATCAACACTGTAAAAAATCTCTTTCAAATCAACACACTGTAAAAAATGTCTGTCAAATCAACACACTGTAAAAAATGTCTGTCAAATCAACACACTGTAAAAAATATCTTTTAAATCAGAAATACTTTATTGATCCCCGAAGGAACATTCTGTGTTGCAGTTGTACAAATATCAAGTAGAAATATAAATAAAGAAATATAAGAAGTGTATATAAGATATGTACGGTATTTACACAGTTAAAGGAATGTTATGATACAGTATTTACAGTATTAAATATCGCCAGTTATTTTTACTGAGATAAAAGTGATAAAGTTTTGTCCAAAACAAGAAAAGAAAAAGTCAAAATAAAAAAAAAGTGGAAATAATTCACGAAAAAATTCTAATAATTCAAGAAATAAAGTGAAAATAATTAAAGACAAAAATTTGTGATAATGAAAGGAAAGACGTCGTAATAAAATGAGAAACTAAATTGTAATATTTCGGGAAAAGTTGTTATATTTCAAGTAAAAGAGTCAAAATAATTAAAGAATAAAATTGGAAGTGGCAATGCATTCTGGGAGAAAATCATAATAGTATTACAGCACATTACTGCAGAATGTTGCAGATTACAGGTATTTACTGTTAATACAGTAGAGTTTTAAAATGCATATACATATATACAGTATATACATATATACACACACACCTATACATACACACAAACACATATATATACACATATATATATACACAGTATATTACTGTAAATTTAGGGTGAAACTTTTTACAGTGTAGTTAAGATGTGACGTACCTTTCCTCTGCGAGGCGTCCTCCTCCCGTACCAGCTGTCCCAGCGCGGGGACGCGGACGTCGTCGGTCATCATCCGCACACTGCAGACCCGGTCCGCCGCGATCTGGATCTGCAGGACCGAGGCGTCAATGGCGTTGGATAGGCCGTAGAACACAGGAACCACCAGGGGGGCGCTGCCCAGCTGCACCACGCCGGAGCCGGAGTCGGAGTCCACCACCCGCACTGGCAGAACCAGCGTCTCCACCCGCGTGTCCCGGGCCGTGAACCTGCAGACGGACGCCGCGCACACACACACACACACACACACACACACACACACACACACACACACACACACACACACACACACACACACACACAAAAGAGTTAAATACGCTTCTCTAACCCTTAAACCTAACCACAAATTGAGACAAAGGGGGATCAATAGGGGACCATAGGGCTGTGGGACCATAGGGATGTGGGACCAGTGGGCTGTGGGACCATAGGGATGTGGGACCATTGGGCTGTGGGACCATTGGGCTGTGGGACCAGTGGGCTGTGGGACCATTGGGCTGTGGGACCATAGGGATGTGGGACCATAGGGCTGTGGGACCATTGGGCTGTGGGACCATAGGGATGTGGGACCATTGGGCTGTGGGACCATAGGGATGTGGGACCATAGGGCTGTGGGAATATAGGGCTGGGGAACATAGGGATGTGGAAGGAATGTGGGACCATATAGGGGCTGTGGGACCATTGGGCTGTGGGACCATAGGGATGTGGGACCATTGGGCTGTGGGACCATTGGGCTGGTGGGGACCATTGGGCTGTGGGACCATAGGGATGTGGGACCATTGGGCTGTGGGACCATTGGGCTGTGGGACCATAGGGATGTGGGACCATTGGGCTGTGGGACCATAGGTATGTGGGACCATAGGGCTGTGGGAATATAGGGCTGTGGGAACATAGGGATGTGGAAGGAATGTGGGACTATAGGGCTGTGGGACCATTGGGATGTGGGACCATTGGGCTGTGGGACCACTGGGTTGTGGGACCATAGGGATGTGGGACAATAGGGATGTGGGACCATAGGGCTGTGGGACCATAGGGATGTGGGACCATAGGGATGTGGGACCATTGGGATGTGGGACCATAGGACTGTGGGACCATAGGGATGTGGGACCATTGGGCTGTGGGACCATTGGGCTGTGGGACCATAGGTATGTGGGACCATTGGGCTGTGGGACCATTGGGCTGTGGGACCATAGGGCTGTGGGACCATAGGTATGTGGGACTATTGGGCTGTGGGACCAGTAGGCTGTGGGACCAGTGGGCTGTGGGACCATTGGGCTGTGGGACCAGTGGGCTGTGGGACCATTGGGCTGTGGGACCATTGGGCTGTGGGACCATAGGTATGTGGGACCATAGGGCTGTGGGAATATAGGGATGTGGGACCATTGGGCTGTGGGAACATAGGGATGTGGGACCATTGGGCTGTGGGACCAGTGGGCTGTGGGACCAGTGGGCTGTGGGACAATAGGGATGTGGGACCATTGGGATGTGGGACCATAGGGATGTGGAAGGAATGTGGGACTATAGGGCTGTGGGACCATTGGGATGTGGGACCATTGGGCTGTGGGACCATTGGGCTGTGGGACCATAGGGATGTGGGACAATAGGGCTGTGGGACCATTGGGATGTGGGACCATAGGACTGTGGGACCATAGGGATGTGGGACCATTGGGATGTGGGACCATAGGGACTGTGGGACCATAGGGATGTGGGACCATTGGGCTGTCAGACCATTGGGCTGTGGGACCATAGGGATGTGGGACCATTGGGATGTGGGACCATAGGGATGTGGGACCATTGGGATGTGGGACCATTGGGCTGTGGGACCATTGGGATGTGGGACCATTGGGCTGAGGGACCACTGGGTTGTGGGACCATAGGGTGGGACCATAGGGATGTGGGGCCATAGGGCTGTGGGACTATGGGGGGATGTGGGACCATTGGGGACCATTGGGATGTGGGACCATTGGGCTGTGGGACCATTGGGATGTGGGACCATTGGGCTGAGGGACCACTGGGTTGTGGGACCATAGGGATGTGGGACAATAGGGATGTGGGGCCATAGGGCTGTGGGACTATGGGGATGTGGGACCATTGGGATGTGGGACCATAGGACTGTGGGACCATAGGGATGTGGGACCATTGGGCTCCTCCTGGTGTGTGTGACCCTCCTCCGCTGCACTGTGGAGGAAGGTCTGGTTATGTGAGACTAGTTGCTAGCTGACCTGTAGACTCTCAGCATGACTGCGTCCTCGTCCAGCAGAGGACTTCCATCGTGGACGTATTTCACCTCGTCCTCCAGGAAGACACAGTCAAACACCTGCAAACAGCACAGAAAACGTCTCTAAATCTAATTTATTTCCATTTTAACTGATTTACTGTGCTGCTAACCCCCATCACCGCCTGATCTTTCGCCAGATTTGGGGGGTTCATTGTCTAAAAGACATTTTTAGAGGAGGTTGGCTTGTTACCTGTCCTGACTCACTAATCCCATTCAATTAAGATCAGCACTCAAGGTATAGGGTGTCCCTGTCAGAGGGCCCATCCATCCATCCATCCTATCAGGACATGGTATGGTATCTAGGCTTCATCAGTTCTCGGTGAGATGTGGCTGCTCCGCCCTTCCTATTCAGAGGATCTGGGTACGCAGACCTGAGAATGGATCTGGACTGGCATGATGCATGGTCTAGCATCCTGGAAGTATCACACAATCCAGACCATCTGCAGATTCACCACAATCTCATTCATAGGTCATGTCTCACCCCCGTGACAATGCACCACATGACATAATCAACAGCCCTTTTGGCACTTTTCGCCCAATAAAAACACAAGACACACGTCTTCACATGGTCTGGGAGGGCTCTCCCATTGGTCAGTTCTGGAACAATGCTGCATCCAAGATATCTGCCCGGACTGATGTTCCTGTACCTGCTCAGTGTTTTGATTCTGAATGATCTGTTAGGCTTCCAGCTCTCTAAATCTCAAAGAGAGACTGATATCAACCTGTTGGAAACCACCCCAGGACTGGTCTGCTGTCCTTGGACCCGGTCCATTCTGGATATGGTGTCCCGGGAAGGACTTTGGACACTTGGCTCAGCATTGCTGGATCCTTAAAGTCCATTCTGTTGCCTTCTCACTTCTGTCTGTGTGTGTGTGTGTTTGGTGCAGGTCTCCCTGTCAATGCCTCTTTGTTGTGTGTTTGTGTGTGTCTGTTTCTGTGTGTCATCGTTGTGTTTATGTTGTGTCTACGTCATTCCCGTATATCCTGTCTTTGTTTGGCTGGGGAAACTTTTGATTTTCAGAGAAGGATTGTGGAAAAGGTGCAGGGGGCCTTCTATAAACCGAGCCCTGGGTATCCTGCTCTGCCTTTGAGAAAATTAAAGCTCAGATGGAGATCTGGAATCTTCCCATTATGAGGTCATAAGGGGCAAGATTACCTCCCCTTTCTCTGCTTTGCCCCCCATGAAATGGCAGTTTAGCAACTTCTCTCCTTCTTAAAAGCTACAGACACAGAAATGAACTCAGAAAGCTTGTTGTGGGACTGGCTCTAGTGGCTGGAATTCTGCAAGGCTGAATTTTGGGAAAGAGACTTCAGATACAGTATTAGGGACCACTAAGGTCTATATAAAGAGACTTCAGATACAGTATTAGGGGACCACTAAGGTCTATATAAAAGAGACTTCAGATACAGTATTAGGGGACCACTAAGGTCTATATAAAAGAGACTTCAGATACAGTATTAGGGGACCACTAAGGTCTATATAAAAGAGACTTCAGATACAGTATTAGGGGACCACTAAGGTCTATATTAAAGAGACTTCAGATACAGTATTAGGGACCACTAAGGTCTATATAAAAGAGACTTCAGATACAGTATTAGGGACCACTAAGGTCTAAATAAAGAGACTTCAGATACAGTATTAGGGGACCACTAAGGTCTATATAAAGAGACTTCAGATACAGTATTAGGGGACCACTAAGGTCTATATAAAAAGAGACTTCAGATACAGTATTAGGGGACCACTAAGGTCTATATAAAAGAGACTTCAGATACAGTATTAGGGGACCACTAAGGTCTATATAAAAGAGACTTCAGATACAGTATTAGGGGGACCACTAAGGCCTATATAAAAAGAGACTTCAGATACAGTATTAGGGACCACTAAGGTCTATATAAAAGAGACTTCAGATACAGTAGTAGGGGACCACTAAGGTCTATATAAAAGAGACTTCAGATACAGTATTAGGGGACCACTAAGGCCTATATAAAAGAGACTTCAGATACAGTATTAGGGACCACTAAGGTCTATATAAAAGAGACTTCAGATACAGTATTAGGGACCACTAAGGTCTATATAAAGAGACTTCAGATACAGTATTAGGGGACCACTAAGGCCTATATAAAAGAGACTTCAGATACAGTATTAGGGACCACTAAGGTCTATATTACAGCACCCCTTCACCTGTGGCGTCAGCCTCCCGACTCGCTGGGTGACGGGTTCGTTCATCACCACCTCCACCTTGCAGTCTGCAGTCGCCTCCACGCTGATCTTCAGCTCCTTCTCCGTGACGAACACGGACCGGCCCCTCGTCACCTCCACGCCCGAGTTCACCACAACCAGACTCTGGCTGCAGACGCCCGCCCCCGCCAGCAGCAACACCAACGCACTGACGGCGGCCATTTTGGGTCAGCGAGGGCCTTTGGTTGCACAGGTTCGGGCAAAAAAGTTGTTTCTGAAGCTGAGACAAGCCTCGAGGGGGAGGGGGGGTCATTCAGTCTGCCTCGTCCCACATCCTCTTTTTTACCTGTGGAGGGAGTGTATATTATTATTATCCCATGTCTCAATCAGCTTTTTTGGCCCCTGATCCCAATCCGATTTTTTAAATATTGAATATCTACCGATAACGCAGGTGGATCTTATGAAATGTCGTACGTATGATACGCCAATATGTCTGCCATTATCCCCGTCCTAGTGTTCCTAAACCCAACCGCCAACCAATGGTTCCATACAAAGCTTTTCACAAAGAATGAATGATCACTCCGCTACGTCCATTGACTTCGGGGTGTCTAATAACATTTAAAGCATTTGAAAAAACAATGAAATGGTTTCTACACAGTATCCGGACTGAACTTTGACAGCGATCATCCACTCAGTCGTAACTATTTGTCAAAATAATTCACAGCTTCAGCGTTATTGAAACTCAAAGATAAAGCATAATTTCATTTAAATGTGATTTATTGACCATGAATTGTAAAATATTGTAAATTAGTGGTAAATTAGGGGTAATAACTAATAAAAAAACGATGGAAACCTTAAAGAGAAAAGCAAAAGAAACCTTGGAAAAAAGTTCTTAAAAGGGTTAACCCGGGAGAAGTTGCATGGTCGCGGGAAGACAACACAAGGGTTCAATGTGTGTTTTGCCCCCAGTGTCGCCTTCCAGGCAGCGCAGCAATGGTTACGGTCAGGGTTAGCTGCCTGGAAGGCGACGCTGGGGGCAAAGAAAACCATCGAGCATGTGTGGGACCATAGGAATGTGGGACCATAGGGATGTGGGACCATAGGGATGTGGGACCATTGGGATGTGGGACCATAGGGATGTGGGACCATAGGGATGTGGGACCATTGGGATGTGGGACCATAGGGATGTGGGACCATAGGGATGTGGGACCATTGGGATGTGGGACCATAGGGATGTGGGACCATAGGGATGTGGGACCATAGGGATGTCATGGGATGTCATGTTCCCATAGGATCCATTGGGATGTGGGACCAAAACCATGGTAGGGATGTGGGACCATAGGTCCCATTGGGATGTGGGACCTGCAATGCCACACGGAGAGCTCAACAGGCGTAGAGATGACACGCCTGTTGGCTTCAGAAGGACCGCGTGTATGTTCACGTGGAGTCATGATGTCATGTTCCCTCGGATCAGGGAGGCTCCAAAATCATGGTAGCAGCTGTCGCCATGGTCCTACACGTCCTGCGATGCCATGTTACATCCTGCTACGTCCTGCTACGTCCTGCTGTGTCCTGCTACGTCCTGCTGTGTCCTGATACGTCTTGCTGTGCCCTGCTACGTCCTGCTGTGCCCTGCTACATCCTGCTGTGTCCTGCTACGTCCTGCTGTGCCCTGCTACGTCCTGCTACGTCCTGCTACATCTTGCTACGCCCTGCTATGTCCTGCTGTGTCCTGCTACGTCCTGCTGTGTCCTGCTGTGCTGTGCCTGCTACATCCTGCTGTGTCCTGCTACGTCCTGCTGTGCCCTGCTACGTCCTGCTGTGTCCTGCTATGTCCTGCTGTGCCCTGCTACGTCCTGCTGTGCCCTGCTACATCCTGCTGTGTCCTGCTACGTCCTGCTGTGTCCTGCTACGTCCTGCTGTGTCCTGCTACGTCCTGCTGTGCCCTGCTACGTCCTGCTGTGCCCTGCTACATCCTGCTGTGTCCTGCTATGTCCTGCTGTGTCCTGCTATGTCCTGCTACGTCCTGCTACATCTTGCTACGCCCTGCTATGTCCTGCTGTGTCCTGCTACGTCCTGCTGTGTCCTGCTATGTCCTGCTACATCTTGCTACGCCCTGCTACGTCCTGCTGTGTCCTGCTATGTCCTGCTGTGCCCTGCTACGTCCTGCTGTGCCCTGCTACATCCTGCTGTGTCCTGCTACGTCCTGCTGTGTCCTGCTACGCCTTGCTGTGCCCTGCTACTGCTGTCCTGCTACATCCTTGCCTGCTACGTCCTGCTATGTCCCTGCTATGTCCTGCTACGTCCTGCTACATCTTGCTACGCCCTGTCCTGCTGTGCCCTCTACATCCTGCTGTGTCCCTGCTGGGTCTGGGCCTGGGTGTGGGTCTGCTACGTCCTGCTACGTCCTGCTGTGTCCTGGGTATGTCCTGGGTCTGTCCCTGCTTCTTCCTAAAAGGAAGTTTTCCTGCTCCACTGTCGTCCTGTTGATTGCCTGGAGGAAACTACATCCTGCTGTGTCCTGCTAGATCCTGCTGGTCTAGACCTGCTCTATCCTGTTGTGCCCTGCTAACTCCTGCTACATCTTGCTACTGCTATGTCCTGCTATGTCCTGAAATTGAAAATTTACATCTTGGACGCCCCTGCTATGTCCTGCTGTGTCCTGTGGGTTTGGGTTTGGCAAAAATCTTGATTATCTGGCACTGGGTTGGGTCTTACCTGGGTCTGGAATATGCGGGATATTTATGCAATTTTATGCGAAGAAATTGCAAAAACTGCAGTTTGATGACAAAGAGACCGTTTGTCTTGTCGCATAATTACGTCACTTCATACCGTTCCCATGGCAACAGGGGAAAATGCCTGCTCTTGTGTGGAGTAAACAACATATTTCAACTTTTTGCTAAGATATTCAGGACTTTTTTGCAAAGAAAATTCAAAAAATAATGGAGATTATTAATTATTAGTATTATGGATTATGAAATTGTACAAGCTCCGCATCATTTTGCGCAGAAATCGGCAATTTATGCAGCGAAAGTGCGGCGTATTTGACGAAATGCGGCCCCCCGCATAAATATGCAGACTTTGAATGACTATGCATTGAATTCTGCGATTGCATAATGGCATTTTTTGAAGGGACTGCGATATGAGACGTGTAT
>CM049379.1:1584551-1592051 GCA_026937815.1 Etheostoma perlongum | reverse complement strand
TACTGACAGACCTGATTGGTTAGTTTCTCTCTCTACTGACAGACCTGATTGGTTAGTTTCTCTCTCTACTGACAGACCTGATTGGTTAGTCTCTCTCTCTACTGACAGACCTGATTGGTTAGTCTCTCTCTCTACTGACAGACCTGATTGGTTAGTTTCTCTCTCTACTGACAGACCTGATTGGTTAGTTTCTCTCTCTACTGACAGACCTGATTGGTTAGTTTCTCTCTCTACTGACAGACCTGATTGGTTAGTTTCTCTCTCTACTGACAGACCTGATTGGTTGGTTCTCTACTGACAGACCTGATTGGTTAGTTTCTCTCTCTCTACTGACAGACCTGATTGGTTAGTCTCTCTCTACTGACAGACCTGATTGGTTAGTCTCTCTCTACTGACAGACCTGATTGGTTAGTTTCTCTCTCTACAGACCTGACAGACCTGATTGGTTAGTCTCTCTCTCTACTGACAGACCTGATTGGTTAGTTTCTCTCTACTGACAGACCGATTGGTTAGTCTCTCTGTCTACTGACAGACCTGATTGTTAGTCTCTCTCTCTACTGACAGACCTGATTGGTTAGTCTCTCTCTACTGACAGACCTGATTGGTTAGTCTCTCTCTACTGACCTGATTGACCTCTCTCTATTGGACCTGATTGGTTAGTTTCTCTCTGACAGACCTGACAGACCTCTCTCTACTGACAGACCTTTGGTTAGTCTCTCTCTACTGACAGACCTGATTGGTTAGTCTCTCTCTACTGACAGCCCTGATTGGTTAGTCTCTCTACTGACAGACCTGATTGGTTAGTCTCTCTCTACTGACAGACCTGATTGGTTAGTCTCTCTCTACTCTGTCTTCTCTCTCTGACAGACCTGATTGGTTAGTCTCTCTCTACTGACAGACCTGATTGGTTAGTCTCTCTCTCTACTGACAGACCTGATTGGTTAGTTTCTCTCTCTACTGACAGACCTGATTGGTTAGTCTCTCTACTGACAGACCTGATTGGTTAGTCTCTCTCTCTACTGACAGACCTGATTGGTTAGTCTCTGTCTACTGACAGACCTGATTGGTTAGTCTCTGTCTGGACAGACCTACATGTTGAGAATTGACCTCAAACCTGATTGGTTCCTTTAACAGACCTGTTGGTTAGTCTCTCTCTACTGACAGACCTGATGGAAGCAACAGACCTGATTGGTACCACATTGCAAGGTTTCCTGGGAATCTGACCAGTAGTCTTTGGAGAAGTCTGGATGCAGATTTAATACTTCCTCCACATGGCGTCTCTGATTGTTCGACCACATGTCGTCCGTGGAGGGAACATCGCTGGGAAATCCATCCAGGAGGAAGGAAGTCTGCAGAGTACGATGTTCTGTCTCCGTGGGACAGCTGTAAGGACATTTACTCAAGTAGTGTCTTGTCTTTATGGTCAATAAACCTCATTTATAGGAAATTATACCTAATGTTTGAGTTAGAAAAGCAGAAATTAGGAATTATTGAGACTAAAATTAAAGGAATGGATGTTGATGATAATCACAGACTGGAATATGTCAACTTTTACTCACTACTATTTCAAAAACACTTCCATTTGTTTTACAATGCTATAAAATTGAATAAGACGCCCCAAAATTAATGAAAGTAGAGATTTGTACTTGGCAAAGAGCGTTGGGTGGAATCAATCATGTTATTTTGGGGAATTAAAAAGAACACTGATATAGGACAACATGAGGGACAACATGAGGACAACATGAGGACAACATGAGGACAACATGAGGAGGACAACAAGGGGAACAACATGAAGACAACATGAGGACAACATGAAGACAACAACATGAAGACAACATGAGGACAACATGAAGACAACATGAGGGGACAACATGAGGACAACATGAAGACAACATGAGGACAACAAGGGGACAACATGAAGACAACATGAGGACAACATGAAGACAACATGAGGACAACAAGGGGACAACATGAAGACAACATGAGGACAACATGAGGACAACATGAAGACAACATGAAGACAACATGAGGACAACATGAAGACAACATGACAACATGGAAGACAACATGAAGACAACATGAAGACAACATGAAGGACAACATGAAGACAACATGAAGACAACATGAAGACAACATGAGGGGACAACATGGGGACAACATAAGAAGGAGAACATGAGGGCAACATGAAGACAACATGAGGACAACAACATGAAGACAACATGAAGACAACATGAGGGCAACATGAAGGACAACAAGAGGACAACATGAGGACAACATGAGGACAACATGGGGACAACATGAGGACAACATGAAGACAACATGAGGACAACATGAAGACAACATGAAGACAACATGAAGACAACATGAAGACAACATGAAGACAACATGAGGACAACATGAAGACAACATGAGGGGACAACATGAAGACAACATGAGGGCACAACATGAGGACAACATGAGGACAACATGAGGACAACATGGGGGCAAGACAACATGAAGACAACATGAGGAAGACAACATGGGGACAACATGGGGGCAACATGAAGACAACATGAAGACACTATAGCAGCTTAATTTCCTTCCCAGACGACGGTTTTCCGTCCACTTCCTGTCCCGTGAGACGCGTTTCTCCAGATGATGTTAAACGTGTCACGGAGCTTCAGGGACAAAGAGCAGGGAGTTATTATTATGAAATCCCAGAAATTATATATAATATCCAATGATCTGACATTATATCATATCAAGACGTAACAAAATTTTAGTCCCAATAATTCCTAATTTCTGCTTTTCTAACTCAAACATTAGGTATAATTTCCTATAAATGAGGTTTATTGACCATAAATTCAAGAAATAACTGTAAAACTAAAGTTAATAAGTTAGTGTTACGTAGTGTTGAAAACGTCAAAAAAAGGGACAAAAGGGTTGAAAAAGTTAAAAAAAAAACATCAATGAAAGAGTTGATTTTTATTTTTTGACGGGAAGACAACACGAGGGTTGAAGATGAAGACGATGACGAAGACGTTGGAGCCTGTGTGAGTTGTCCTCGGCCAACGGGAGGTCAGATGAATAAAGTTGGGTGAAGTTGAGGCGCGTGTCACTCCCGACCTCCGTTGATTCGGAGGATTCGGAGCCAGAAACGTCGCTGCAGCTCTGACTGATGGCCCCTGCGTGGCGACTCCACACTGTTGCCACGGCGTTTGGCCCTCTGCCCGCCTCCTCCCCGGGGCCCCGGGGCCCCCGTCAGCCTGGAACTAATCCCCGTCCTCGCTGACCCAGAATGAAAGCCTGGACCGGTCTGGGCTGGGGAGCAGGTTCTCTGGGTGATGGACACAGCCAAACATTGTACTCAAGTAAAAGTACTGTTACTTCAGAATAATATCACTCAAGTAAAAGTACTGTTACTTCAGAATAATATCACTCAAGTAAAAGTACTGTTACTTCAAAATAATATCACTCAAGTAAAAGTACTGTTACTTCAGAATAAAAACACTCAAGTAAAAGTACTGTTACTTCAGAATAATATCACTCAAGTAAAAGTACTGTTACTTCAGAATAATATCACTCAAGTAAAAGTACTGTTACTTCAGAATAATATCACTCAAGTAAAAGTACTGTTACTTCAGAATAATATCACTCAAGTAAAAGTACTGTTACTTCAGAATAATATCACTCAAGTAAAAGTACTGTTACTTCAGAATAATATCACTCAAGTAAAAGTACTGTTACTTCAGAATAATAAAGTAAAAGTCACTCAGTAAAAAGTACTGTTACTTCAGAATAATATCACTCAAGTAAAAGTACTGTTACTTCAGAATAATATCACTCAAGTAAAAGTTACTGTTACTTCAGAATAATATCACTCAAGTAAAAGTACTGTTACTTCAGAATAATATCACTCAAGTAAAAGTACTGTTACTTCAGAATAATATCACTCAAGTAAAAGTACTGTTACTTCAGAATAATATCAAGTAAAAGTACTGTTAAGAATAATATCACTCAAGAAAAGTACACACTCAAGTAAAAGTACTGTTACTTCAGAATAATATCACTCAAGTAAAAGTACTGTTACTTCAGAATAATATCACTCAAGTAAAAGTACTGTTACTTCAGAATAATATCACTCAAGTAAAAGTACTGTTACTTCAGAATAATATCACTCAAGTAAAAAGTACTGTTACTTCAGAATAATATCACTCAAGTAAAAGTACTGTTACTTCAGAATAATATCACTCAAGTAAAAGTACTGTTACTTCAGAATAATATCACTCAAGTAAAAGTACTGTTACTTCAGAATAATATAGATAAGTAAAAAAGTCTGTTACTTCAGAATAAATAAAAGTACTGTTACTTCAGAATAATATCACTCAAAGTAAAAGTACTGTTAAAAAACACTCAAGTAAAAGTACTGTTACTTCAGAATAATATCACTCAAGTAAAAGTAAAAAAAGTAAAAGTACCTGTTAAAATAAAATACTGAGTCAAGTAAGAATAATATCACTCAAGTAAAAAAACACTGTTACTTCAGAATAATATCACTCAAAATAAAAAGTACTGTTACTTCATCTGTTACAAGAATAATATCACTCAAGTAAAAGTCAACTTCAGAATAAATCACTCAAAAAATACTGTTACTTCAGAATAATATCAAAGTGTAGTTACTTCAGAATAATATCCTCAAGTCAATACTGTTAAGAATAATATCCTCAAAAAAGTACTGTTACTTCAGAATAATATCACTCAAAAAAGTACTGTTACTTCAGTAATATCACTTCTGTTACATCACTCAAGTTTGTTTTCAGAATAATAACCTCAGTAAAAGTACTGTTACTTCAGAATAATATGACTCAAGTAAAAGTATGGTCTTCAGACATCTTTGTTACTTCAGAATAATATTGACTCAAGTAAAAGTACTGTTAACTTCAGAATAAAAACACTCAAGTAAAAAGTACTGTTACTCAGAATAATATGACTCTAGTCTCAGAATAATATCACTCTCTCTGTCTCTCAGAATAATCTCACTCTAAAAGTACTGTTACTCTCTCTCTCCCTCTCTCTTCTCTCTCTCTCTCTCTCTCTCTCACTCTCCCTACTGTTACTTCTCTCTCTCTCTCTCTCTCCCTCTCTCTCTCTCTCTCTTCTCTCTCTCTGTTCTCCCTCAGAATAATCTCACTCTAAAAGTCTCTTACTTCAGAATCTCTCACTCTCTCATCCAAATCTCTCTCTCTCTCTCTCTCTCCCTCTCTCTCTCAACCAGACAGAAAAAATCTCCCTCATCTCTCTCTCTCTCTCTCTCTCTCTCTCTCTCTCTCTCTCTCTCTCTTAAGTGAGAGACTCTCTCCCATCTCTCTCTCCCTCCCTCTCTCTCTCTCTCTCTCTCTCTCTCTCCCTCTCTCTCTCTCTCTCCCTCTCTCTCTCTACTGGGATAAAAACAATGACGCATAGAATACCAAAGAGGTAAAAAGAAAAGTAAGGAGCTCGTTGTAGCCTGATGTAGCGGAGGAAGAGTACAGCTTCTTCTTCACTAATCTACTCAAGTACAAGTACAAGTATAGTGATTTAAAACTACTCCTAGAAGTACAATTTTCGAATCGACTCTACTCTCTCTGAAAAGGGTCTCGAGATAACTCCTGTTATGAATTGGTACTATGAATAAAATTGAATTGAAATTGATTTAAGATTATAGTGGAAAGTTGAACACTTAAAATAAGAAATTCACTCTTAATAGCACTTTTAACCAATGTATGAAATATTGTAATTGTTATGTTGTCAGGTGAATATGTAATTTTACTTTTTAGGGTGACTTGTTACGGTCTGACTGCAGATGACACAAATAGTCCTTTGGCTAAATCTGGTGTATTGACAGAAATGTCCATTAATATGCACTGTCCCTGTATTAGCCTAAATAAACAAATAAAATACATATATGTATATATACACTGTATGTATATACATATATACTATATATGCCAGTAAGTTACTGTAAATTACATTACAGTGCATATTTCCCTCTGTTCATGTACTGGAAATGTTTTTTGGACATATTATACTTTCATTCTTGTGGATATATATATATATAGGCTATATATATATATTTATTTATATATTTATATGTATATATTGTGATGGTTAAATTGACCAACCTTGCTGTTTATGAATTGTAATGCATTGCTTAGAGAGAGCGTGTTTTGGAGCTCATATTCATCAGGTGAGAGTGTGTGGGTCTCTGCAGAGAGAGATTACAGCGCTGAAGCCTCTCCACCGGCGCCGTGTTGGCAGAGGAATCAGACGCCGGGCCGCTGCCAGCCTCGTGGCAGGCGTTCAGCTCGGTGGCACCGGCCCACCAAGGTCCACAGTCCACAGGCGGCGTCCTCCCTCCCCTCCATCACCGTGAGAAACTGTGAGAGGACATCTTTATTAACAGATTCACAGTGAAACGCTGAATATTCCTCCATCATTACTGCCTGCCCCATGCATTGGTGGCTAAGGGACAACAGTCTGTGAATTTTGGGAGGGGGCTATTTTAGCTGTTGTTGCCGCTGACAGACTCAGATTATTATTCTAAGTGTGTGATAACATTATGGGATGGATCCCTACAGAGATAGACCTTTTAGTTAAAGAGGAAGATGCTTTTAGTTTAACATGAAACAGAAATCACCATCACCAAACCCACCAGACTCCATGTAAATAATCACTACTTTTAGCGTGTATAGAGCAGCATATCTCCACCAGACTCCATGTAAATAATCACTACTTTTAGCGTGTATAGAGCAGCATATCTCCACCAGACTCCATGTAAATAATCACTACTTTTAGCGTGTATAGAGCAGCATATCTCCACCAGACTCCATGTAAATAATCACTACTTTTAGCGTGTATAGAGCAGCATATCTCCACCAGACTCCATGTAAATAATCACTACTTTTACTTTATCTCCACCAGACTCCATGTAAATAATCACTACTTTTAGTATAGAGCAGCATATCTCCACCAGACTCCATGTAAATAATCACTACTTTTAGTGTGTATAGAGCAGCATATCTCCACCAGACTCCATGTAAATAATCACTACTTTTAGCGTGTATAGAGCAGCATATCTCCACCAGACTCCATGTAAATAATCACTACTTTTAGCGTGTATAGAGCAGCATATCTCCACCAGACTCCATGTAAATAATCACTACTTTTAGCGTGTATAGAGCAGCATATCTCCACCAGACTCCATGTAAATAATCACTACTTTTAGCGTGTATAGAGCAGCATATCTCCACCAGACTCCATGTAAATAATCACTACTTTTAGCATGTATAGAGCAGCATATCTCCACCAGACTCCATGTAAATAATCACTACTTTTAGCTTGTATAGAACAGATTATTATAATTATTTTTATTATAATAATAATAATCTGATCAGGTTGATCTTGTACTGATGTGTGCAGTAAGATCCTGACGGTGTCCCAGTGTGTGTGTGTGTGTGTGTGTCCTCTCAGGCCCATTAGTCC
>CM049379.1:1557051-1569551 GCA_026937815.1 Etheostoma perlongum | reverse complement strand
TATAATGAGGTTTAACTCTAATATTAGGTATAATTCTATATAATGAGGTTTAACTCTAATATTAGGTATAATTCTATATAATGAGGTTTAACTCTAATATTAGGTATAATTCTATATAATGAGGTTTAACTCTAATATTAGGTATAATTCTATATAATGAGGTTTAACTCTAATATTAGGTATAATTCTATATAATGAGGTTTAACTCTAATATTAGGTATAATTCTATATAATGAGGTTTAACTCTAATATTAGGTATAATTCTATATAATGAGGTTTAACTCTAATATTAGGTATAATTCTATATAATGAGGTTTAACTCTAATATTAGGTATAATTCTATATAATGAGGTTTAACTCTAATATTAGATATAATTCTATATAATGAGGTTTAACTCTAATATTAGGTATAATTCTATATAATGAGGTTTAACTCTAATATTAGGTATAATTCTATATAATGAGGTTTAACTCTAATATTAGGTATAATTCTATATAATGAGGTTTAACTCTAATATTAGGTATAATTCTATATAATGAGGTTTAACTCTAATATTAGGTATAATTCTATATAATGAGGTTTAACTCTAATATTAGGTATAATTCTATATAATGAGGTTTAACTCTAATATTAGGTATAATTCTATATAATGAGGTTTACCTCTAATATTAGGTATAATTCTATATAATGAGGTTTAACTCTAATATTAGGTATAATTCTATATAATGAGGTTTAACTCTAATATTAGGTATAATTCTATATAAATGAGGGTTATTGACCATTAATTCCAGAAAGTAGTAAAACTAGTAAGGTGGTGGTAGTGGAAACTAAAAATAAAGTCTGAAAAAGGGACGAAAATGTCCCACATTTTGTCCCTTTTTTGACCCGGGAGGACAACAAGAGGGACATTCTCAGAACAAAAAAAATAAAGTCATCTCTTTATATTGTTGTCTTTTCTGTGACGTCTTTGTTATTTTTACATCGTTTTCCTGCTACTAATAGTTGGACTTCATCGTCCAGAGGACCGCGTTGGACAGATTGGTCTTTATTGTCCCCCAGAGGAAACATTTGTCCTCAAATGGCGACACATCCCTGCATACACACGCACAATAAACACACAGAACTTAGTCATACATGATCTCATCCAATGCTTTAATGAACATCTAATACCCATGCAAAATACTCCCCCCCTGCACCCCCCCCAGTGTCCCCCACACTCACAGACAACCCCCCCCCCCCGTATTGAACCCAATGTGGATGATCATTGCACATCTCCCCATTAACTCACACAGAAGTCCACATACACAGTAGTATTAGTCACATATGCCTCACTGCAGCCAATACACACACACACACACACACACACACACATGGACACACACACACACACACACATGGACACACACACACACACACATGGACACACACACATGGACACACACACACACACACACATGGACACACACACACACACACACATGGACACACACACACACACACACACACACATGGACACACACACACACACACACACACACATGGACACACACACACACACACACACACACACACATGGACACACACACACACACACACACACATGGACACACACACACACACACACATGGACACACACACACACACACATACACACACACACACACACACACACACACACACACACATGGACACACACACACACACACACACA
The DNA here is from genome assembly GCA_026937815.1 of Etheostoma perlongum. Classification (NCBI taxonomy): domain Eukaryota; kingdom Metazoa; phylum Chordata; class Actinopteri; order Perciformes; family Percidae; genus Etheostoma; species Etheostoma perlongum. Next base: position 1,567,839 of record CM049379.1, on the reverse strand, counting down.
CACACACACATGGACACACACACACACACACACACATGGACACACACACACATGGATACACACACACACACACACACACACACACACACACATGGACACACACACACACACACACACACATGGACACACACACACACACACACACACATGGACACACACACACACACACACATGGACACACACACACACACACACACACACACACACACACACTCACACACACACACACACACACACACACTCACACACACACACACACACACACTCACACACACAGACTCTCTCACTCTTTCAGAATGGTTTTATAATAATTTGAACATTTTCTCTCATTTCTTCAATGTTTTTATTACTTTTTTCTGACATTTCAGTCTCTTTTGTTACGTTTTTGGGCAGTATGGTTGATATAAACCATATTTTGGGCAGCGTGGTGGTAATTAACCATACTTGTGATGTAGAGACCCTGAAAGCGGGTCCGATCTGACTGGAGGAAACCAGGGGGGTTAAGTGTTTGGATCTGGAGGACTTCTATCCACATCTCCATCGTGGGGAGTATTTGCCCCCTGCGGGGGGGAACACCGACGCCAACATGCAGCCGTGGCTCGGCTCCACATCCCATTTTAATATTTTAGAGGCGGCCCGCAGCCACGAATACTTTAACGTTCCCACTCCTCAGATCCCCTGCTTCCTCTCAGCTGAGCAGCTTCCTGTCGGACATTTCACCAAAAACCTGCTCATCTGAGTTAGAGCGACGAACTAAAGCATAACGAGGTTATGAAAATGTGTTCACATGAATATTTAAATCCCCTCTTGAATCTGTCAACTTGTGTTTTTTATGAGTCAAAGGTATCCGTAAAGTGTCCATCATATAAGGTCTAATCCGACCCCTTTGCAAAACGGTTCTATATCAGAAATTTGGGTTTCTTTCACACTAGTTGTCCCATAAAGTATCAAGGATGGTTCCCAACAACCCTCCTCACATGGTACATTAATAATCAGCTCACTGCTGTCACTGGATATGGGTTTTTGTCAATTTTATAACATTTGGAGAAGAAATAATTGGTTAAAGAACTTTTAAAAAAATGAAAAATGTCAATAAAAGTGACTAAAATGTGAAAAGATGTTGAATAAAGTAACATAAATTACCAAATGTAAAAAAAATGCTTTCAAAATTTGCAGAAAAAAACAAACATTTCAAAAGGCTCAGAAAAAGTCGACAAATGTTGAAAAAAAGAGAGAAAAATGTCAATAATAGAGATTAAAATGTGAAAAGATGTCAAAAAATTTAACTCAAATGTCAAAAAATGTGAAAAATATAAAAAAAATAATATTTAAAAATTTGGAGAAAAACCCACAAAAACTCCACAAGGCTCAGAAAAAGTCGACAAGCGTTGAAAAAGTGACAAAAAATATGAAAATATGTCGAATAAATGTGAAAAAGACGTCAAAAAAAAGTAACAAAAATTACCAAATGTCAAAAAAAAAAGCTTTCAAAATTTGCAGAAAAAAACACTAAAAATTCAAAAAGCTCCGAAAAAGTCGACAAACGTTGAAAAGAAAATTGTCAATAAAAGTGACTCAAATGTGAACAAATGTCAAATGAAGTGACAATAAAATGTGAAAAGATGTTGAAAAAAAATAACAAAAAGGTCAAAAAAGTGACGAATGTAAAAAACAAAAAGCTTTAAAAAAATTTAAAAAAGATTTTTGCAACAATCACAAAAAAAAGAGAGAAAAATGTCAAATAAAGTGTTGAAAAATGTTGAAAAAAGTAACAAAAATTATGGGGAAAAACCCACGAAAATGCCAATAGGCTCCGAAAAAGTCGACAAACGTTCGGGGGAAAGACACAAAAGGGTCGAAAAAGACGACGATGACTACTTATTTCACTGGATTTGGTGTTTTTGGTCAATTTTATTGAATTTGGAGAAAAAACTATTGGTAAAAGGATTTTTAAAAAGTGTAAAAAAGAGAGAAAAATTTCAATAAAAGTGACAAAAATGTGAAAATATGTTAAAAAAGTGACAAAAATGTTCAAATAAAAGCTTTAAAAATTCAAGGATTTATGCAACAATCACAAAAAAACCGTTTTTGTCAATTTTATTGGACAACAATTGGAGAAGAAGCTATTGGTAAAAAAAAAACTTTAAAAAGTGTAAAAAAGAGAGAAAATCTCAAATAAAGTGACTAAAATGTGAACAAATGTAAAATAAAGTAAGAAAAATGTAAAAAAATGTCGTTAAAATTTAAAAAAATGTCAATAAAAGGGACAAAAATGTGAACAAATGTAAAAATAAAGAGACAAAAATGTGAAACAATGTCGAAAAAAGTGACAAAAATTACCAAAAAATCCCAAAAATTTGGGGTAAAAAAACTTCAAAAATTTCAAAAAGTCTCAGAAAAAGTCAACAAACGTTAAAAAAGTGACAAAATCATCGGAGGAAAAGACGCAGAAGGGTCGGAGAAGAGGACGTAATGTTGATAAAAAGGTTTTATTTGACACTCTGCAGCTGCACGGCGCCCCCCTCCGCTGGACCACTCTGGCGTTAAACCGGTTCCCGTGGCGACGTGATTCCCGGTGGCAGGAGGCTCGGGCCGATCACATTAATTATGATAAACAGCAGTTAGAGCGGGGGGTCGGGCGGGGGCCGGGGGGCCGGGGGGCCGCGCGGGGCCGGGGGTTCAGATCACGCGCCCAGTCAGCCGGGACGCTCAGGTCCAGATCTTCATAAAAACAGGGTTGGAGGGCAACGATTTACAACAGAAGGGGGGGGGGAGGGGGTCGGGTTCAAGTGGCGTGTTCCAGATTGTTTCATGGAAATAAAGATGCAAAACAACGTGGGGATTTACATACAGAAAGCTGGGGGGGGTCGCAGGTTCAAGTCCACATACAGGGGGGGAGGGTCGCAGGTTCAAGTCCACATACAGTTCTGTATGAATCTACATACAGAAAGCAGCAGCTTAGTCCGTGTGGAGTTACCGGGGGGTCGCAGGCTCAAGTCCCTGTACGGACCAAAGTATGGTGGGGTGCCACAGGAAGTCCTTCCTGCTTGTGTCTGACACACACACACACACACACACACACACACACACACACACACACACACACACACACACACACACACACACACACACACACACACATACACACACACACACACACACACACACACACACACACACACACACACACACACACACACATACACACACACACACACACACACACACACACACACACACACACACACACACACACAGTGAGTTCAAACTGGACAATATCATCTGTTTTGTGCAATAACACCGGCTTAAATTATAATTAACATTAAATTATGATTAAGATTAAATCATGATGTAAAATACTCTGCTACTATTTATTCATTATTACTGTTCATCAATGTTCCTTAATAATAATAATAATAATAATAATAATAATAATAATAATGTATACTTTATTAATCCCACAAGGGGAAATTACAAGTTACACACACATACACACAAAGCTGGGTTGGGAAAACCAGAGGGTTGCTGGTTCAAGTCCCTGTTCCTTTTTTTTATATTTCTGTACTGTGTGTATATATATATATATATATATAAAATGGAGAGATGTCAGATGGAAAGGGGCTGGTGGGTTGGGGGGTTCGGTGCCTTGCTCAAGAGCACCTTGCAGTGCCCAGGAGGTCAGCAATCACCAGTCCACACTCCAGACTGTAGTCTGTACAGGGACTTGAACCAGCGACCCTCTGGTTCCCCCCTACAGTCTGCGCTACTACCTTAATTATGTAAATACTGTACATATCCTCACTCCTTATATTTCTCTATTTATATTTCTACTCTGATATTTCTATATAAATTATATATAATGTACTTTTTGCAGCTGTAACACAGATTTATTAAAGTGTTCCTGACTCTGATTACATGTTGGTGTCCAGTAGATCTCGGCCGTCTTTAGGGATGATGAATGCAGAATGAGGCTGCTGCTCCCTGCTGACGAATGGAGACGTTAATTGAAAATGGAGACTACAGGAGATCCCAACATGAGACTGAGGGCCCTGCCAGCCGGGGGAAGGGCTGGGAGAAAAATGAGACGCTGGAAGGAAAGAGGGAGGGGGAGGGGGAGGGAGGGAGGGAGGGAGGGAGGAGGGAGGAGAGAGAGAGGGAGGAGGGAGGGGAGGGAGGGGGAGGGAGGGAGAGGGGAGGGAGGGAGGAGAGAGGGAGGGAGGGAGAGGGGAGGGAGGGGGGAGGAGAGGGAGGGAGGGAGGAGGGAGGGAGAGAGGGAGGGAGGGAGGGAGGAGGGAGGGAGGGAGGGAGGGAGAGGAGGGAGGGAGAGAGAGAGGGGAGGGAGGGAGGGAGGGAGGGGGAGGGAGGGAGGGAGAGGGGAGGGAGGGGGGAGGGGAGGGGGAGGGAGGGAGAGGAGGGAGGGAGGAGGGGGGGAGAGAGGGAGGAGAGGGGAGGGAGGGAGGGAGGGAGGGAGAGGGAGGAGGAGGGAGGGGAGGGAGGGAGAGGGAGGAGGGAGGGAGGGAGGGAGGGGAGGGAGGGAGGGAGGGAGGGAGGGAGAGGGAGGGAGGGAGAGAGGGGAGGGAGGGAGGGAGGGGGAGGGAGGGAGGGGAGGAGGGAGAGGGGGAGGGAGGGGGAGGGAGGGAGAGGGTGAGGGAGAGGGGAGGGAGGGAGAGAGGGAGGGAGAGAGGGAGGGAGGGAGAGAGGGAGAGGGGAGGAGGGAGAGGGAGAGGGGAGAGGAGGGAGAGGGAGGGAGGGAGGAGGGAGGGGAGGGAGGGAGGGAGGGAGGGAGGAGGGGGAGGGAGAGAGGGAGGGAGGGAGGGAGGGAGAGGAGGGAGGGAGGGAGGGAGAGGGAGAGAGGGAGGGGGAGAGGGAGGGGAGGGAGGGAGGAGGGAGGGAGAGGGAGGGAGGGAGGGAGGGAGAGGGAGGAGGGGGGGAGAGGGAGGGAGGGAGGGGGAGGGAGGGAGGGAGGAGGGAGGGAGGGAGGAGGGAGGGGGAGGGAGAGGAGGGAGAGAGGAGAGGGAGGGAGGGAGAGAGGAGGGAGGGAGGGAGGGGGAGGGAGAGAGGGAGGGAGGGAGGGAGGGAGGGAGAGAGGGAGGGAGGAGGGAGGGAGGGAGGGAGGGAGGAGGGGAGCTAATGTGTAGCTGAATAAAGGCCCGCACAATATCGAATATCGCCGGGCGTTATTCGTCAGCGTTTTTTGTGTTCACACCAAAGCGATTTTCGCTGACGATGAGCCGGATGAACATGCAAATTCATTATCTGCCACTAGATGGCGCTTAATGTAAAACAGACATACCCCGGTACATAGGGGGGCGCTGCGCAACTTAGCGCTTCTGATACTCGCTTGCAACTCAGAAGAAGAGCAGAGAAGAAGAGAGCAAGTATTTAGAACATGTCTTCTAAATCAGGTATAGCTCTTTATGCTCCGTAACCAAGGAGACCAGCAGCTCAACATTTATTTTGGACATCGTGCTTTGCCTCTTCCTCGTCTTGTGGCAGCGATGACGGTGGCGTATATATGTCTTCTTCGTTGGTGTGCTCGGTAAGACCGTTTTGTGCTTGAGCGCCGCCAAGTTGTGTTTTACTGTAACTTCAGAAGCACAAGATCACGTGAGCAAAAGGGCCGATTTCATTGGTCGGATAGTTTTTGACTGCGGCGCGTCAAACCAAAAAAACGAACCCGAGGCGTTTTTTAAAAATGACGCTTTTACGCTGCCGCGTTTTTAGCGTTGGTGTGCACACTCTCATCGACGCCCTTTGTTTAGTCACGACGCGTTAAACGTCGGGCGAATATCGCTAAAATTCGTCCCGGTGTGAACAGGCCTTATTTAGATTAAAATTAAAGGAATGGATGTTGATGATAATCACAGACTGGAATATGTCAACTTTTACTCAAAACTATTTCAAAAACACTTCCATTTGTTTTACAATGCTATAAAATTGAATAAGACGCCCCAAAATTAATGAAAGTAGAGATTTGTACTTGGCAAAGAGCGTTGGGTGGAATCAATCATGTTATTTTGGGGGAATTAAAAATGAGGCCTAATCGCTGCTTGAATAAACAACCTACGGGAGCGTTTTTTTGGGAGAGGTCGTGTGATCATGAGGTCATGAGGTCATGAGGTCATGAGGTCATGTGTGAAAACGAATGTCAGACTCTGGCATTGAGCCAGACTGGGTTGGAAAAGAAGGGGGCGGAGGCTGGTCCAGGGGGCGGAGGCTGGTCCAGGTGGCGGAGGCTGGTCCAGGAGGCAGAGGCTAGTCCAGGAGGCAGAGGCTGGTTTAGGTGGCGGAGGCTAGTCCAGGTGGTGGAGGCTGGTCCAGGTGGCGGAGGCTGGTCCAGGAGGCAGAGGCTGGTTTAGGTGGCGGAGGCTAGTCCAGGTGGTGGAGGCTGGTCCAGGTGGCGGAGGCTGGTCCAGGGGGCGGAGGCTGGTCCAGGTGGTGGAGGCTGGTCCAGGAGGCAGAGGCTGGTCCAGGTGGCGGAGGCTGGTCCAGGTGGCGGAGGCTGGTTTAGGTGGCGGAGGCTAGTCCAGGTGGTGGAGGCTGGTCCAAGTGGCGGAGGCTAGTCCAGGTGGTGGAGGCTGGTCCAGGTGGCGGAGGCTGGTCCAGGTGGCGGAGGCTGGTTTAGGTGGCGGAGGCTAGTCCAGGTGGTGGAGGCTGGTCCAGGTGGCGGAGGCTAGTCCAGGGGCGGAGGCTGGTCCAGGTGGCGGAGGCTAGTCCAGGTGGTGGAGGCTGGTCCAGGTGGCGGAGGCTAGTCCAGGAGGCAGAGGCTGGTTTAGGTGGCGGAGGCTAGTCCAGGAGGCAGAGGCTGGTTTAGGTGGCGGAGGCTAGTCCAGGAGGCAGAGGCTAGTCCAGGAGGCAGAGGCTGGTTTACGTGGCGGAGGCTAGTCCAGGAGGCAGAGGCTGGTTTACGTGGCGGAGGCTTGTCCAGGTGGCGGAGGCTTGTCCAGGTGGCGGAGGCTAGTCCAGGTTGCGGAGGCTAGTCCAGGAGGCAGAGGCTGGTTTACATGGCGGAGGCTTGTCCAGGTGGCGGAGGCTTGTCCAGGTGGCGGAGGCTAGTCCAGGTTGCGGAGGCTAGTCCAGGAGGCAGAGGCTGGTTTAGGTGGCGGAGGCTAGTCCAGGAGGCAGAGGTTAGTCCAGGAGGCAGAGGCTGGTTTAGGTGGCGGAGGCTAATCCAGGAGGCAGATGCTAGTCCAGGAGGCAGAGGCTGGTTTAGGTGGCGGAGGCTAGTCCAGGAGGCAGAGGCTGGTTTAGGTGGCGGAGGCTGGTCCAGGTGGCGGAGGCTAGTCCAGGTGGTGGAGGCTAGTCCAGGTGGTGGAGGCTAGTCCAGGTGGCGGAGGCTAGTCCAGGAGGCAGAGGCTGGTTTAGGTGGCGGAGGCTAGTCCAGGAGGCAGATGCTAGTCCAGGAGGCAGAGGCTGGTCCAGGTGGCGGAGGCTAGTCCAGGTGGCGGAGGCTAGTCCAGGTGGTGGAGGCTAGTTCAGGTGGCGGAGGCTAGTCCAGAAGGCAGAGGCTGGTCCAGAAGGCAGAGGCTAGTGGCGGAGGCTAATCCAGATAACGGCAACCAGTCCAGGTGGTGGAGTGCGAGCCGCCGGCCTCCAACAAATCAGCAAATGAAAGCCAGCCAGCCGCCGCGGGGGGAGGGGGGGGTAAAAGGTGGGGGGGTAAAGTGAGCTTTCAGGCTCCCTCACCCTACCCCAGGGGAGAGCGGGTATCCTGTGAACTTCAGTTCCAGTCTCTAATCTGCAGTCACAACAATGGAGGCATTATCCGGAGAAGAGGAAATCTCAGATCCAGCTTTCACCCAACTCCCCCCTCCCACACACACACACACAGAGGTACACACACACACAGGTACACACACACACACACACACACACACACACAGGTACAAACACACACACACACACACACACACACACACACACCTGCATCTTCCCTGAAGTCCATGCATATTGCTGCTACACAACCACTATATTGTAGTCGTAGCACTCTCAAACTCTCATTTCCTTTGGGATATCAATCCATCAATCCATCTATCTATCCATCTATCTATCTATTTATCTATCTATCTATCTCTCTATCTATCTATCTATCTATCTATCTATCTATCTATCTATCTATCTATCTATCTATGCTGTGTTTTTTGGTCCCTTTCCTTCTTCTCGATGCAGTGAACGCTCCATTTTGCCGAGAGAAATTGTGTAGAAGTGTGTGTTGTGTTGCTGCTGGCTGGATCTCGGCGTGCTGGCAGGAGAAGGTCGCGGCGCTGCTGGCAGGGGGGGGAGGGTAGCTGGGGGTGGAGGGTAGCTGGGGGTGGAGGGTGCCAGGACGGGGGAGGGTAGCTGGGGGTGGAGGGTAGCTGGGGGTGGAGGGTAGCTGGGGGTGGAGGGTAGCTGGGGGTGGAGGGTAGCTGGGGGTGGGCTGCCTCGGCCGGAGAGGGTAGGAACCTCAAAACAACTCAATCACCTTTGATTGAAGGGTGTTTTCCACTTGATGTCGCATGCTGACTGAGTCTCATTACAAAGCACACAGCCCTGCAAATACACACCTTCAGATACACACCTTCAGGTACACACCGATAGGTACACACGCAGATACACACCTTCAGGTCCACACCTTCAGGTACACACGTTACACACCTTCAGGTACACACCTTCAGGTATACACCTTCAGGTACACACCTTCAGATACACACCTTCAGGTACACACCTTCAGGTCCACACCTTCAGGTACACACCTTCAGATACACACCTTCAGGTACACACCTTCAAGTATACACCTTCAGGTACACACCTTCAGGTACACATCTTCAGGTACACACCTTCAGGTACACACCTTCAGGTACACACCGATAGGTACACACCTTCAGGTACACACCGATAGGTACACACCTTCAGGTACACACCTTCAGGTACACACCTTCAGGTACACACCTTCAGGTACACACCTTCAGGTACACACCTTCAGGTACACACCTTCAGGTACACACCTTCAGGTACACACCTTCAGGTACACACCTTCAGGTCTTCAGGTACACACCTTCAGGTACACACCTTCAGGTACACACCTTCAGGTACACACCTTCAGGTACACACCGATAGGTACACACCTTCAGGTACACACCTTCAAATCTCTACTTTCATTAATTTTGGGGCGTCTTATTCAATTTTATAGCATTGTAAAACAAATGGAAGTGTTTTTGAAATTGTATTGAGTAAATGGACATATTCCAGTCTGTGATTATCATCAACATCCATTCCTTTAATTTTAGTCTCAATAATTCCTAATTTCTGCTTTTCTAACTGTGTGTTGAAAAAAGGTCCAAAAACGTAAGAAAAGCATCAACAAAAGTGACTTTCAGTTTTACATGAAGACAACACAAGGGTTATTTCTATTAAAACACATTTTCTAAGAGAGGATCCCTTGTTACAGCCTGTCAAACTCAGGAAAACACTACTTATGTTCAATGGGTTTTATGGTGAGAGGGATGGAGGGATGGAGTGATGGAGGGGGGGTTTATGTATAATAAAAACACAAAAAATAAATAAAATATAAACACAAAATAAAAACACAAATATAAAAACACAAAAAATAAAAAAACAAAAATAAAAACACAAAAAAAAATAAAATATAAACACAAAATAAAAACACAAAAAATAAATAAAATATAAACACAAAATAAAAACACAAAAAAAAAACAAAATATAAAAACAAAAAATAAAAACTCAAAAATAAAAAAACAAAAAAATAAAAAACACAAATAAAAAAATAAAAAAAAACACAAATAAAAAATAAAAACATAAATAAAAATAAATATAAAAACACAAAAAATAAAAACACAAAAATAAAAACACAAAAAAAATAAAAAACACAAATAAAAAAATTACAAATAAAAACACAAATAAAAAATAAAAACACAAAAAATAAATATAAAACACAAATAAAAACACAAAAATAAAAACACAAATAAAAATAAATACATAAAATAAACACAAATAATAAATAAAAAATTATTAAATTAAACACAACGGCTAAAACAAACAGCAATAACTAGGAGAAAACAAAAGAAAAAACATGTTCTTTAATACTGGTGAAAACCCATTTTCTAAGAGAGGATCCCCTGGAACAGCCTGCCAAACTCTGGGACAACACTCTCTGTTCAATGGGTTTTATGGTGAGAGTTTCGAGAGAGGGATGGATGATGGAGGGATGGAGGGATGGAGGGATGGAGGGATGGAGGGATGAAGGGAGAATAAGGTGATTTTCTATAAGGACCGAAAATGTGTTCTAGCATTGTTGTTAAAACACTGCTATTTTTTTTTTCAATGTGTTTTTTGTTGAGAGTTTCGAGAGAGGGATGAAGGGATGGAAGGATGGAAGGATGGAGGAATGGATGATGGAGGGATGGAGGGATGGATGATGGAGGGATGGAGGATGGAGGGATGGAGGGGAGAATAAGGTGATTTTCTACAAGGACCAAAATGTGTTATAGGGCCTATAACAATGTGCCAAACTCAGGGAAAACACTTATTAACCCTCATGTTGTCCTCGGGTCAAACCGTTGACCCGTTTTCAAAGTTAGTTTTTTTATATCCAAAATAAAGGAAGTCGAAACACGGGTGAAAAAATGTTGGAAAAAGCGGCAAAATCGATGAAAAAAAAAAAAATCTAAAATGCAAAACCTTCATTAAAAAACTGTGTAAAAAGCAACAAAACGTTGAGATAAGGGGGAAGAACGGGAAGACAACACGAGGGTTAAAATACTTCTTATTTAGTCCAATGTGTTCTTT
>CM049379.1:1538621-1553621 GCA_026937815.1 Etheostoma perlongum | reverse complement strand
ACAGCTACTTTAAAGTGCTGTGGTACATAGCCTGTTAATAAAGACAAATTGGTTATATCTAGTAGAGAAGTGTTGACTAAGGGTAAAACCTCTTTAAGTAGCCTAGTCGGGATGGGGTCTAAGAGGCAGGTTGATGGTTTAGCTGAAGAAATAATTGAATGAAATTGATAAAGATCAAGTGAAGCAAAGCAGTCTAAACATATATCTGGTTTTACAGCTGTTTCTAAAGTTCCTGAGTTTAGAGATAAGTCAGTGCCAGTTAAAGGCAGGTCTTGGTGGATTTTGCTTCTAATAGTTATAATTTTATCATTGAAGAATCTCATGAAGTTGTTACTACTAAGAGCTATGGGAATACTTGGCTCAGTAGAGCTGTGACCTTCCGCTAGCCTGGCTACAGTACTGAAAAAAGAAACCTGGGGTTGTTCTATTTTCCTCTATTAATGACGAGTAGTACGCAGTTCTGGCATTACGGAGGGCCTTCCTATAAGTTTGAAGACTATCTTGCCAAATTAAATGAGAATTTTCCAATTTAGTGGAACGCCAAATCTTCTCAAGTTTCCGCGATATTTGCTTTAATTTGCGAGTTTCAGTGTTATACCATGGAGCTAACCGTCTTTGTTTTATTATCTTCTTTTTAGAGGGGCAACTGAGTCATATCATTCGCAGCGAGCCTGCTGCACTATCAACAAAATGATCGATTTGGGAGGGACTGAAATTAGCATAGGAGTCCTCCGTTACTTTGTGACTTGGTAATGAATTAAATGCTAATGGAATCACATTCTTAAATTTAGCTACAGCACTATCAGATAGACATCTTGTATAGAAGGTTTTGCCTAATGGCTTGTAGCTCAGCAGTATAAACTCAAAAGATATCAAACAGTGGTCTGATAGAAAGGGATTCTGTGGGAACACTATTAAATGTTCAATTTCAACACCATAGACCAGAACAAGATCGAGGGTGTGGTTAAAACGGTGAGTCGGTTTATGAACACTTTGAGAGAAGCCAATAGAATCTAATAGAGAGATAAACGCAGTACTAAGGCTGTCATTCTCATCATCCACATGAATATTAAAATCCCCTACAATAAGAACTTTGTCCGTTTTTAGCACTAAATTTGACAAGAACTCTGCAAATTCAGATAAGAATTCAGAGTATGGACCAGGTGCTCGGTACACTATAACAAATAGAACTGGTTGCAGTGATTTCCAACTTGGGTGTGAAAGACTAAGAACAAGACTTTCAAATGAGTTATAATTTAGTTTAGGTTTAGAGCTGATTATTAGACTAGAATCAAAGATGGCTGCAACTCCACCTCCTCGGCCTGTGCCTCGAGGAATGTGAGTATTAATATGACTGGGGGGTGGATTCATTTAGACTAACATATTCTCCATCACCCAGCCAGGTTTCAGTAAGACAAAATAAATCAATATTAGAATCTGATATTAATTCATTTACTAGTACACCTTTAGAAGAGAGAGATCTGATGTTTAAGAGTCCACATTTAATTATCCTATTCTTTTGCACTATTGCACTTGTGGTTTTAATTGCTATGAGGTTTTCATGCACAGCTCCTCCTCTGTTTACCTTTGATTTAAATAACTTCAATGGTCGGGGGGCAGACACCGTCACTATGGGGTTTTGACTAGGTAACCCCTGGAATGGAGGAGCAGAGAAGTGTGTCAGACTGCGACTCTGCCTCCTGGTCCCTGGTTTAAACTTTTAATCATGTTTCTACGTTAAAGTATGACGATACAGCACCGTCCCCAAAGAGGGGGCGTTTTGAGCAATGTTGAGCGATTTCAAAACATTTCCCATTCAAGTCAATGAGAAAATTTTGCCGTATTTTTTGCCGATTTCGTAAAACCGCTGCAAATCTCTTAGAAAGTCATAGCACACCATTTCGATCATTACCCACATGTCGGTGAAATGTGGTGCGCGTGTTGGCAACGCTTTGGGACTAGTAGTGGGACTAAAATGTGGCGGAAGAAGAAGAATAACTAGAAAATTCCGCAGAAATTTTATCAGTGTGCCTGCTACTGGGTGCACATCCACATACACACACATTGGAAACAGCAGTTAGGAGTCAGTTGGTCAACATTGTCTCCAGGGAACAGTGTCATGATAGGTGTGTCTGTGTCTGAGTGTGTGTGTGTGTGAGTGTGTTTGTGTGAGAGAGTGTGTGTGTGTGTCTGTGTCTGAGAGTGTGTGTGTGTATATGGGGGGGGTGTGGTGTGTGTGTGTGTGTGTGTGTTGTGTGTCTCTCTGTGTGTGTGTGTGTGTGTGTGTGGTGTCTGTGTGTGTGTGTGTGTGTGTCTGTACGCGTGTGTGTGTGTTGTGTCTCTGTGTGTGTGTTTGTGTGTGTGTGTGTGTGTGTGTATGTGGGTGTGTGTTGTGTGTCTCTCTGTGTGTGTGTGGTGTGTATGTGGGTGTGTGTTCTGTGTCTCTGTGTGTGTGTGTGTGTCTGTGCGTGTGTGAGTGTGTGTGTGTGTGTGTGTGTGTGTGTGTGTGTTGTGTCTCTGTGTGTGTGTGTGTGTGTGTCTGTGCGTGTGTGTGTGTGTGTGTCTGTCTGTCTCTGTCGTGCTGCAGCCCCTCCCTCTTTCCTCTCAGTAACAGAACATGTTGTTATGGTGATTTCATCAAAAGGTGCGAGATACTTTTTTATGTTATCTGTAAGCAGTTGGTGAGCCTATTGGTGAGCCTAGCGCGAAAAAGTATTAGTCCGATAGACTCCATAGTTACATGTCTGCGACCGCACAAGATTCCCTACATTTTGACCAACTATGATGTCTAAAGAGGTAAAACTGGAGGAGAGAGACAAATTAGTTTGGGGACAAAATCACTGAATCGCACTGGTTTTTTCATAGCTTCTGTCGACAGTTGGTAGATCACAGCCAACAATTTAAGTCCGATAGACTCCAGAGTTAATGTCTGCGACCGGAACAAGATTCCCTACATTTTCACCAATAATGAAGTCTGAAGACTGAAAACTGGAGGAGAGAGGCAATTTGTTTGAGAAACTTCCAGAGATCAGTTACCAAAGCTCCCCACTCTGTCGCCCACTCTAACTCTGAACATTCTTCCACATACACACACATTGGAAAATCTGAGGCGGTCTGAAAACGGGACGAAACGTCAACTGTGATTTGGGAGAAACCGTGCTTGATATCTGAACGCCCATTCAGCCCAATAAACGCCAAAGTCTTGTGTTCGGTTTAAACTTTTAATCATGTTTCGTTAAGTGGCGATACAGCACCGTGCTCCAAAGAGGGGGCGTTTTTAAAATGTCCCTTGGTTTTCGAACATTTCCCATTCAAGTCAATGAGAGATTTTTGCCGTATTTTTGCCGATTTCCTAAAACCACGCGCAAATCTCTTAGAAAAGTCATAGCATTCCATTCGATCATTACCCCATGTCGGTGAAATGTGTCGCGTGTTATTACAATGCTTTGGGACTAGTAGCGGGACGAAATTTGGCGGAAGATGAAGAATAATAATAACTAGAAAATTCCGCAGAAATTTTATCAGTGTGCCTGCTACTGGGTGCACATCCACAGCAGTTAGGAGTCAGTTGGTCAACATTGTCTCCAGGGAACAGTGTAATGATAGGTGTGTCTGTGTCTGAGTGTGTGTGTGTGTGTGTGTATGTGTGTGTTTGTGTGAGAGAGTGTGTGTGTGTGTCTGTGTCTGAGTGTGTGTGTGTGTGTGTGTGTGAGAGAGTGTGTGTGTGTGTGTGTCTGTGTCTGAGTGTGTGTGTGTGTGTGTGTGTGTGTGTGAGTGTGTTTGTGTGTGAGAGTGTGTGTGTGTGTCTGTGTCTGAATGTGTGTGTGTGTGTGTGTGTGTGTGTGTGAGAGAGAGTGTGTGTGTGTCTGTGTCTGAGTGTGTGTGTGTGTGTGTGTGTGCGTGTCTGTCTCTGTCGTGCTGCAGCCCCTCCCTCTTTCCTCTCAGTAACAGAACATGTTGCTATGGTGATTTAATCAAAAAGGTGCGAGATACTTTTTTTTATGTTATCTGTAAGCAGTTGGTGAGCCTATTGGTGAGCCTAAAAAAAGTATTAGTCAGATAGACTCCATAGTTGTGAGGTTCTGGGATCCAGGCACAAGATTCCCCTACATTTTGACCAACTATGATGTCTAAAGAGGTAAAACTGGAGGAGAGAGACAAATTTGTTTGGGAAGAAATCACTGAATCGTACTGGTTTTTCATAGCTTCTGTCGACAGTTGGTAGATCAACAGCCAACAGTTTAAGTCGATAGACTCCCAGAGTTACATGTCTGCGACCGAACAAGATTCCCTACATTTTCACCAATAATGAAGTCTGAAGACTGAAAACTGGAGGAGAGAGAGCATTTTGTTTGGGAAACTTCCAGAGATCCGATGACAGCCATGCTCCCCACTCTATCCCCCACTCTAGCTCTGAACATTCAGGCCACATACACACACATTGGAAAATCTGAGACGGTCTGAAAACGGGACAAAACGTAAACTGTGATTTGGTAGACACCGTGCTTGATATCTGAACGCCCATTCAGCCCAATAAACGCCAAAGTCTTGTCTTCGGTTTAAACTTTTAATCATGTTTCTACGTTAAAGTATGACGATACAGCACTGTCCCAAAGAGGGGCGTTTTGAGCGATGTTGAGCGATTTCCATGATCATTTCCCATTCATGTCTATGGGACATTTTTTGCGTATTTTTGCCACTAGATTTCGTAAAACCACGCTGCAAATCTTTAGAAAAGTCATAGCACACCATTTAATCATTACCCCACATGTCGGGTAATGTGGTGTTTGGGCAACGTTTTGTGTAGCGGGACAAAAACAGGCGGAATAATAATAATAATAATAATAATAAGTATGGGCCAATAGTCATTGTTCCATTGCTGCTTATGTCAACATCGGCTACTGAACTAGAAAATTCAGCGAGAAATTTTATCAGTGTTCCTGCTACTGGGTGCACATCCACATACACACACATTGAAAACAGCAGTTAGATGGTCAGTTGGTTAACATTGTCTCCAGGGAACAGTGTCATGATAGGTGTGTCTGTGTCTGAGAGTGTGTGTGAGAGTGTGTTTGTGTGGAGAGAGTGTGTGTGTGTGTCTGTGTCTGAGAGTGTGTGTGTGTGTATGGGGGGTGTGTGGGTGTGTGTATGTGGGTGTGTGTGTTGTGTGTCTCTCTCTGTGTGTATTGTGTGTGTGTGTGTGTGTGTGTGTGGTGTATGTGGTGTGTGGTGTGTGTGTTTCTCTCTGTGAAACCTGTGTGTGTTTGTGTTGTGTGGTGTGTTTGTGGGGTGTGTGTTGTGTGTCTCTCTCTGTGTGCCACCATGTGTGTGTGTGTGTGTGTGTGTGTGTTCTGTGTCTGTGTGTGTGTGTGTGTGTGTGTGTGTGTATGTGTGTGTGTGTTGTGTGTCTCTGTGTGTGTGTGTGTGTGTGTGTGTGTGTGTATGTGGGTGTGTGTTGTGTGTCTCTCTGTGTGTGTGTGTGGTGTGTATGTGGAGTGTGTGTGTGTTGTGTGTCTCTCTGTGTGTGTGGTGTGTATGTGGGTGTGTGTGTGTTGTGTGTCTCTCTCTGTGTGTGTGTGTGTGTGTGTTTGTGTGTGTGGTGTGTATGTGGGTGTGTGTTGTGTGTCTCTCTCTGTGTGTGTTGTGTGTCTCTCTGTGTGTGTGCAAGCGTGTGTGTGTGTCTGAGTGTGTGTGTGTGGTGTGACTGTGGGGTGTGTTGTGTCTCTCTGTGTGTGTGTGTCTGAGACTGTGTGTGTGTGTGTTGTATGTCTCTGTGTGTGTGTTGACGTGTGTGTGTCTGAGTGTGTGTGTGTGTGTTGTGTCTCTCTCTGTGTGTGTCTGTGCGGTGTGAGTGTGTGTGTGTGTGTGTGTGGTGTGTGTGTGTTGTGTCTCTGTGTGTGTGTGTGTGTGTGTGTCTGTGCGTGTGTGTGTGTGTGTGTGCGTGTCTGTCTCTGTTGTGCTGCAGCCCCTCCCTCTTTCCTCTCAGTAACAGAACAGCTATGTTGATTTCACAAAGGTAGAGAGATACTTTTTTTTTATGTTATCTGTAAGAACCAGTTGGTGAGCCTATTGGGCCTACACAGGCAAAGTATTAGTCCCGATAGACTCCCATAGTTACATGGCGACCGGCACAAGATTCCTACATTTTGACCAACATGATGTCAAAGAGGTAAAACTGGAGGAGAGCAAATTAGTTTGGGACAAAATCAGGTTAGACTGGTTTTTTTCATAGATTAAAGAGTCGACAGTTGGTAGATCACAGCCAACAAGAGATAGACAGAGTTACATGTCTGCACCGTGGGGAACAAGATTCCAAAGATTTTCACCAATAATGAAGTCTGAAGACTGAAAACTGGAGGAGAGAGCAATTTGTTGAGAAACTTCCAGAGATCCGTAGAGCTCCCCCCACTCTGTCGCCCTGCCTCTAACTCTGAACATTCCTTCCCATACACACATTGGAAAATCTACCTGCCGGTCTGAAACGGGCGAAACGCGTCAACTGTGATTTGGGAGAAACCGTCTTGATATCTGAACGCCCATTCAGCCCAATAAACGCCAAAGTCTTGTGTTCGGTTTAAATTTTAATCATCTTTCTGGTTAAAGTATGACGATACAGCACGGTCCCAAAGAGGGGGCATTTTGAGCGATGTTGAGCGATTTCCCGAACATTTCCCATTCAAGTCAATGAGAGATTTTTACGTATTTTTGCGATTTCGGTAAAAACCAGCAAAGCTCTTTAGAAAAGTCAAGCACACCATTCCTGGATCATTACCAGACATGTTAGAAGAGAGACACAGACAGTGTTGGCAAGAGGGACTAGTAGCAGGACAAATTTGGCGGAAGAAGAAGAAGCATAATAAGACAGACAGGGCAATAATAGTCATTGTGCCGAGGTAGGAGACATCGGGCACACTGAACTAGAAAAAAGAGAGAAATTTTATCAGTGTGCCTGCTACTGGGTGCACATCCACACACACACATTGGAACAGCAGTTAGAGTCAGTTAGTCAGACAGGTCTCAGGGAACAGTGTCATGATAGGTGTGGGTGTGTGTGTGTGTGTGAGAGTGTGTGTGTGTCAGAACTTGTTACTAGGCAGGATTTCCTCTGAATTGTCAGTTGGTTCCCCCTAGAGCGTGAATACGTTAAGTCCGATAGACTCCATAGTTACATGTGTGTGAGAGGCAGGTTAGAGAGAGAGGCAGATACATTTTGACCAAAAATGAAGTCTGAAGACTAAAAACTGGAGGAGAGAGAGTTAATCATACTGACAGCCCCCCTCCCCCCCTTCTATCTCTCAATAAATGTGTGTGTGTGTGTGTGTTTGTGAGAGAGAGGTGTGTGTGTCTGTGTCTGAGTGTGTGAGTGTGTGTGGTGTGTGGGTGTGTATGTGGGTGTGTGTTGGGGAACTCTGTGTGTGTGTGTAGGGTGGGTGTGTGTGTGTGTAGTCTCTCTGTGTCTGAGTGTGTGTGTGTGTGTTGTGTCTCTCTGTGTGTGTCTGGTGTGTGTGTGTGAGGGTGTGTGTGTGTGTGTGTCCCGTGTGTGTGTGTGTTGTGTCTCTGTGTGTGTGTTGTGTCTCTATGTGTGTGTCTCTCTGTGTGTGTGTGTGTGTGTGTGTTTGTGTGTGTGTGTGGTGTGTATGTGGGTGTGTGTTGTGTGACCCTGTGTGTGTGTTGTGCGGTGTGTGTCCAGTGTGTGTGTGTGTGTGGTGTGTATGTGGGGTGTGTGTTGTGTGTCTCTCTGTGTGTGTGTGCCCTGTGTCTGCCTGAGTGTGTGTGTGTGTGTGT
The DNA here is from genome assembly GCA_026937815.1 of Etheostoma perlongum. NCBI lineage: Eukaryota > Metazoa > Chordata > Actinopteri > Perciformes > Percidae > Etheostoma > Etheostoma perlongum. The sequence continues at coordinate 1,545,836 of CM049379.1, read as the reverse complement.
TGTGTGTATCTCTGTGTGTGTGTTGTGCAGTGTGTGTCTGGACAGGTGTGTGTTGTTACTTTTTCTGTGTGTGTGTGTCTGCGTGTGTGTTTGTGAGGGTGTGTGTGTGTGTGTGTATGGTGTGTGTGTGTGTTGTGTCTCTGTGTGTGTGTTGTGTCTCTATGTGTGTGTCTCTGTGTGTGTGTGTGTGTGTGTTTTGTGTGTGTGTGTGTGTGTGTATGGGGTGTGTGTTGTGTCTCTCTCTGTGTGTGTTGCAGTCTCTGTGTGTGTGTGTTGTGCGTGTGTGTGTCCAAGTGTGTGTGTGTGTGTGTATGTGGGTGTGTCAGTAATGCTCTCTCTGTGTGTGTGTTCGTGTGTGTGTCTGGTGTGTGTGTGTGTTGTGTGTCTCTCTGTGTGTGTGTGTTGTGTGTGTGTGTGTCTGAGTGTGTGTGTGTGTGTGTGTTGTGTCTCTCTGTGTGTGTGTTCAGCGTGTGTGTGTGAGTGTGTGTGTGGTGTGTGTGTGTTGTGTCTCTGTGTGTGTGTGTGTGTGTGTCTGTGCGTGTGTGTGTGTGTGCGTGTCCTGTCTCTGTCGTGCAGCCCCTCCCTTTCCTCTCAGTAACAGAACATGTTATGGTGTTTAATCAAAAAAAGGTGCGAGATACTTTTTTTTATGTTATCTGTAAGCAGTTGGTGCGCCTATTGGTGAGCCTAGCGAAAAGTATTAGTCGATAGACTCCATAGTTACGTGTGCGACCGTGCACAAGATTCCTACATTTTGACCAACTATGATGTCTAAAGAGGTAAAACTGGAGAGAGACAAATTTGTTTGGGGAAGAAATCACTGAATCGTACTGGTTTTTTCATAGCTTCTGTGACAGTTGGTAGATCACAGCCAACAGTTTAAGTGTGATAGACTCCAGAGTTACATGTCTCGACCGGAACAAGATTCCCTACATTTTCACCAATAATGAAGTCTGAAGACTGAAAACTGGAGGAGAGAGAGCTATTTGTTTGAGAAACTTCCAGATCCGCAGGAGCCTCCCACTCTGTCGTCCACTCTAGGTCTGAACATGGGGCCACATACACACACATTGAAAAAATCTGAGGCGGTCTGAAAAGGGCCAGGAACGTCAACTGTGATTTGGGAGAAACCGTGGCGGCGATATCTGACGCTCATCCATTCAGCCCAATAAACGCCAAAGTCTTGTGTTCGGTTTAAACTTTTAATCATGTTTTCTCGTTAAAGTATGGCGAGACTGCACCGTCCCAAAGAGGGGGCGATTTGAGCGATGTTGGGTCGATTTCCTAACATTTTCCATTCATGTCTATGGGACATTTTTTGCCGTTTTTGCTCGATTTGTAAAAACCACTGGGCAAATCTAAAGAAAAAGTCATAGCACACCATTCGATAAATACCCACATGTCGGTGAAATGTTGCGGCGTGTTGGCAACGCTTTGGGACTAATGGCGGGACAAAAACAGGCGGAATAATAATAATAATAACTAGAAAATGCATTTCCTGCAGAAATGCGTGGAATGCTGAATAGCTGAATTGCCTAAAGCTAACCTGGTTTAATAGTTTAAATCAGTAAAAGTTGTAGAAAAAATTGAAATGCTAAGCTAAACTGAACAAATAGCTTAAATCAGTAAAATTTGTAGAAAATATTGAAATGCTAAAGCTAAACTGGAGAGTGTGTGCGTTAAATCAGTAAGAAGATGTTGAAGTATTGAGAAGAGTTGAAAAATGTAGGAATGGTTTTAATTAAGTTGAATAGCAACAATAATGTAAAAAAAGGAAATATTAAAAAAATTAAATGTAAAAAGCTGAACTGGAGAAATAGCTTAAATCAGTAAGAAGATGTTGAAGTAGTGAGAATATTTGAAAAGTAGGAATGATTTTAATTAGTTTGAATAACACAACTACACCATAAAGAGCTAGAGCTAGATTTTTAAAAAGTGATTTTTTTAATAGCTGAAAGTCTGCAGAAAATATGGACAACCAAAAGGTATGGAATGTATATATCTCTGTATGTCTGTCTGTCTAATTATATGTGTAGACAGACAGACATACAGATGTATTGCACTGTCAGGGAAAAGGTTGCCATGGCTACATATAATCAGTGGCCATGTTTGTAGGCAGATTGCTTGAAGCATTTCATCTCTGTGATGTCATCTCTTTCAAAAAACGACGGAATATTAAATAATCATAACAGTGTTAAAAGACTTTTAACATTATGTGATGTGTCCCAGTGTGTGATTTGAACCGGGCCTACGGCATGAAGGGGCATGTCACATAACCACTGGGCCACCATTGTAATAACTTCTAAGTACCTATACAAAGGTAATATATAATTTATCTGTGTCTGTGTGTGTGTGTCTGTGTGTGTCTCTGTGTGTGTGTATGTGTGTTTTGTGTGTCTCTGTGTGTGATGTGTGTGTGTCTGTGTGTGTATGTGTTTGTGTGTGTGTGTGTGTGTTTCTGTGTGTGTGCGTGTCAATCTGTGTTTGTGTGTATGTGTGTGTGTGTGTCTATGTGTGTGTCTCTGTGTGTGTGTGCGTGTGTGTGTGTCTGTGTGTGTGTGTAAATGTGTGTGTGTGCGTGTGTGTGTGTCTCTGTTTGTGTGTCTCTGTGTGTGTGTATATGTGTGTGTTTGTGTGTGTGTTTCTGTGTGTGTGTGTGCATGTCAATCTGTGTTTGTGTGTATGTGTGTTTGTGTGTGTCTATGTGTGTGTCTGTGTGTGTGTGTCTCTGTGTGTGTGTGTGTGTGTCTATGTGCATGTGTGTCTCTGTGTGTGTGCGTGTATGTGTATATGTGTGCGTGTGTGTGTCTCTGCTTGTGTGTCTCTGTGTGTGTTGTCTGTGTGTGTGTGTCTCTGTGTGTGTGTGTTTCTGTGTGTGTGTTTTTTCTGTGTGTGTGTGTGTGTGCTTATCTGTGTTTGTCTGTCTGTGTGTTTTTTGTGTGTCTGTGTCTATCTGTGTGTGTGTGTCTATGTGTGTGTGTGTGTGTTTTTTTGTGTTGTGTGTGTCTCTGTCTGTGTGTGTGTGTGTGTGTGTGTGTGTGTGTGTGTGTGTGTGTGTGTGTGTCTCTCTCTCTGTGTGTGTGTGTGTGTGTGTGTGTGTGTGTCTGTATGTGTGTGGGTGTGTTTCTGTGTGGGTGTGTTTCTGTGTGTGTGTGTGTGTGTGTGTGTGTTTCTGTGTGTTTTTCTCTGTGCGTGTGTCTATGTGTGTGTGTGTGTGTCTGTCAAGGGATACGAACTACCAGTGGCCATATTTGTAAACACAGCTAGGAAGCCTTTGATGTCTGTGATGTCATCTCTTTGATCTGTAATCAGTTAACGACCGCAGCTGTTGTACCCTTTTACCTGTGGGAAACAGCAGCTCCTAACAAACAAGCCCTCAAACAAATGGTCAGACGGGGGAAAATGAAAAGTTATTTCAGTAAAATAACCACCTCATGAGCACCAGAAGGCCTTTGTGAACGTATTGATATAAAATTCATGTGGATAAAGTTAAAAATGTGGGCGTATCGGCGATAAAAAAGTGCTGCTCTGCATTTTGCTCAGAAATGTGGACGATGTTTAACATGGCGGTGAATGGAGGAAGATCCTGAACTCCTGTCATTTGATAGCTCGCTGAGCCTAAAAGTATAATTCATATCGCAAGAATGAGCACATTGGCTGAAACTAGACAAGAATACCTACGTTTTGATGTATAAATTGTCCATGACAAGTTAGAATTGTTGGTGTAGGAGCAAGATATAGAGAACGGAGTAAGATAATCTTTTGAAGCCGTTCACTCTGATGATGTCACACCACACTCTAACTCACAATACACACCCATTATAAAAGGCAGAAAAATCATAAAATGTACACTGTACTTCAACGGGTTTTAACAAAAGCTGTAAAATATATCAATCTGAAAAGCCATAGCCGGATAGCTGAATATTTTGTCAACGTTTTAAAGTTTGAAAGACGCGTCTGTAGGTGAAAAAAATGTAGGAGGAGATACATTATGAAGCAGAAGAAGATTTGAAGGATTTGAAGCTTGCTCTCATTGACTTTAATGTTAAAAAAATTGTTTAATGCTTAATATTTTAAAAAGTATAAATAGTAGAAAATAGTTAAAAGAAGTCCCAATAATCTGCTGAAAAGTTGCTGAATAAATTTGAAAAGTTGAATGGTTTAAAAAGCTGAAAGTATGCAGAAGATAAGAACCAAATAACGGAAGAAATAATAACAATAACTAGAAAATGCATTTCCTGCAGAAAATGCGTGGGAATGCTGAATAGCTGAATTGCTAAAGCTAACCTGGTTTTAGTTTAAATCAGTAAAGTTGTAGAAAAAAAAATTGAAATGCTAAGCTAAACTGGACAAAATAGCTTAAATCAGTAAAATTTGTAGAAAATATTGAAATGCTAAAGCTAAACTGGAGAAATAGCTTAAATCAGTAAGAAGATGTTGAATAGTGAGGTGGAAAATATTTGAAAAGTAGGAATGATTTTAATTAAGTTGAATAAAGTTGAATACACCATAAAGAAAGAGCTAGAGCTAGATTTTTAAAAATTGATTTTTTTTAATAGCTGAAAGTCTGCAGAAAATACGGACAACCAAAAAGGTATGGAATAATCTCTCTGTATGTCTGTCTGTCTAATTATATATATTATATATAATTAGACAGACAGACATACAGAGTATTGCACTGTCAGGGAAAAGGTTGCCATGGCTACATATAATCAGTGGCCATATTTGAACGCAGCTAGAAGCCTTTCATCTCTGTGATGTCATCTCTTTCAAAAAACGTTGAATATTAAATAATCATAACAGTGTTAAAAGACTTTTTAACATTATGATGAGATCCCAGTGTGGGATTTGAAACCCGGGCCTCACGGCATGAAGGGCATGTCACATAACCACTGCGCCACCATTGTAATAACTTCTAGAAGATCTATACAAGGTAATATATAATTTATCTGTGTCTGTGTGTGTGTGTGTCTCTCTCTGTGTGTGTGTATGTGTGTTTGTGTGTCTGTGTGTGTGTGTGTGTGTGTGTGTGTCTGTGTGCGTGTCAATCTGTGTTTGTGTGTGTGTGTGTTTCTGTGTGTCTGTGTGTGTGCGTGTCAATCTGTGTTTGTGTGTATGTGTGTGTGTGTCTATGTGTGTGTCTCCTGTGTGTGTGTGCGTGTGTGTGTGTCTGTGTGTGTAAATGTGTGTGTGTGCGTGTGTGTGTGTCTCTGTTTGTGTGTCTCTGTGTGTGTGTATATGTGTGTGTTTGTGTGTGTTTCTGTGTGTGTGTGCATGTCAATGTGTGTTGTGTGTATGTGTGTCTATGTGTGTGTCTGTGTGTGTGTGTGTGTGTGTGTGTGTGTGTGTCATGTGCATGTGTGTGTGTCTGTGTGTGTGTGTGCGTGTATGTGTATGTGTACAATGTGTGTGTGTCTCTGCTTGTGTGTCTCTGTGTGTGTGTGTCTGTGTGTGTGTGTGTGTCTCTGTGTGTGTGTGTGTTCTGTGTGTGTGTTTTTCTGTGTGTGTGTGTGTGTGTGTGCGTCTATCTGTGTTTGTGCGTGTGTGTCTGTGTGTTTTTGTGTGTGTCTGTGTGTCTATCTGTGTTTATGTGTGTGTCTATGTGTGTGTGTGTGTGTCTGTGTGTGTGTGTGTGTCTCTGTGTGTGTGTGTGTGTCTGTGTCTGTGTGTGTGTGTGTGTGTGTCTGTGTGTGTGTCTGTGTGTGTGTGTGACTCTGTGTGTGTGTCTCTCTCTCTCTCTGTGTGTGTGTCTGTGTGTGTGTGTGTGTGTGTGTATGTGTGTGGGTGTGTTTCTGTGTGTGTGTGTGTGTGTGTGTGTGTTTCTGTGTGTTTGTCTCTGTGCGTGTGTCTATGTGTGTGTGTGTGTGTCTGTCAAGGGATACAAACTACCAGTGGCCATATTTGTAAACACAGCTAGGAAGCCTTTGATGTCTGTGATGTCATCTCTTTGATCTGTAATCAGTTAACGACCGCAGCTGTTGTACCCTTTTTTACCTGTGGGAAACAGCAGCTCCTAACAAACAAGCCCGCAAACAAATGGTCAGACGGGGAAAATGAAAAGTTATTTCAGTAAAATAACCACCTCATGAGCACCAGAAGGCCCTTGTGAACGTATTGATATAAAATTCATGTGGATAAAGTTAAAAATGTGGGCGTATCGGCGATGTAAAAAGTGCTTTGCTCTGCATTTGCTCAGAAATGTGAACGATGTTTAACATGGCGGTGAATGGAGGAAGATCCTGAACTCCTGTCATTTGATAGCTCGCTGAGCGAAAAGTATAATTCATATCGCAAGAATGAGCCCATTGACAGAAACTAGACAAGAATACCTACGTTTTGATGTATAAATTGTCCATGACAAGTTAGAATTGTTGGTGTAGGAGCAAGATATAGAGAACGGAGTAAGATAATCTTTTTTCGAAGCCGTTCACTCTGATGATGTCACACCACACTCTAACTCACGCAATACACCCATTATAAAGGCAGAAAAATCATAAAATGTACACTGTACTTCAACAGTTTTTTAACAAAAGCTGTAAAATATATCAATCTGAAAAGCCATAGCCGGATAGCTGAATATTTTGTCAACGTTTTAAAGTTTGAACGACGTCTGTAGGTGAAAAATGTAGGGAGGAGATACATTTTGAAGCAGAAGAAGATTTGAAGGATTTGAAGCTTGCTCTCATTGACTTTAATGTTAAAAAAAATTGTTTAAATGCTTAATATTTTTAAAAAGTATAAATAGTAGAAAAATAGTAAAGAAGTCCCATCATCTGCTTAAAAAGCTGAAGATTGTAAAAGTTGAGCAGTATAAATAGGTAAAAGTATGCAGAAGTTAGAGAGCCAAAAACGCACGGAATAATAATAAGTAAGAATAATAAAGAACAGAATAACAATAGTTGGAATGCTGTGGAACAGCATTTCTCCAATAATAAGTAAGAATAAATAAAGAATAACAATAGTTGGAATGCTGTGGAACAGCATTCCACTATAAGCAATAATAGTCATTGTGCCGATTGCACATCGGCACACTGAATAATAAGGCAATAACAGTCATTAATTGCTCATTAAGCAAAAAGTCATTGTGCTGCAATAATATGGGCAATTATGCATTGCACATCGGCACACTGAATAAGTATGGGCAATAATAGTCATTGTGCCGATTACAGCCGACACAATTACATCAGTGTGCCTGCTACTGGGTGCACATCCACA
>CM049379.1:1528323-1530823 GCA_026937815.1 Etheostoma perlongum | reverse complement strand
CTTATTAACAGTTTTATTATCATTTTTTATTGTGATTATTATTGAGGCTGCCTCCCATCTTTGTGCTGTGATGCCCATATGGTGTTGGCACATCACCTGTGTGTGTGTGTGTGTGTGTGTGTGTGTGTGTGTGTGTGTGTGTGTGTGTGTGTGTTGCCAGGGGCGACAGAGGGCAGAAGGAAGGAGGGATGGATGAGTTTGAACCATGCAGGCCTCCAGCTTTATTCATTTTTTCATCCTCCTCATCGGTGTGTGTGTGTGTGTGTGTGTGTGTGTGTGTGTGTGTGTGTGTGTGTGTGTGTGCCCGTATGTGTGTATGTGTGTGTGTGTGTGTGTCAGGTGGGAATGCATCCAGAAGAAGGTACTAGAAGGTGCCAAGTGGGTCATCTGCCTTCTTATCTCTTTGTGTGTGTTCTCTGTAGATGTGTGTGTGTGTGTGTGTGTGTGTGTGTGTGAGTGTGCATCCAGAAGAAGGTGGGAGTTTTATGCCATCATATCAACTTAATCCCTAAAGTGGGTTAATATCAGCCTTCTTATCTCTTTTCTGTGTGTTCTCTGTAAATGTAGTGATTGTTGTGTGTGTGTGTGTGTGTGTGTGTGCTGTAGTGATTATTTACATGGAGTCTGGTGGGAGTTTTATGCCATCATATCAACTTAATCCCTAAATCCTTACGTTTAATATCAGCCCTCCTGACATTATTTACATGGAGTCTGGTGGAGATATGTGACACACTAAAAGTAGTGATTATTTACATGGAGTCTGGTGGAGATATGCTGCCCTATACATGCTAAAAGTAGTGATTATTTACATGGAGTCTGGTGGAGATATGCTGCTCTATACACGCTAAAAGTAGTGATTATTTACATGGAGTCTGGTGGAGATATGCTGCTCTATACATGCTAAAAGTAGTGATTATTTACATGGAGTCTGGTGGAGATATGCTGCTCTATACATGCTAAAAGTAGTGATTATTTACATGGAGTCTGGTGGAGATATGCTGCTCTATACATGCTAAAAGTAGTGATTATTTACATGGAGTCTGGTGGGTTTGGTGATGGTGATTTCTGTTTCATGTTAAACTAAAAGGATCTTCCTCTTTAACTAAAAGGTCTATCTCTGTAGGGATCCATCCCATAATGTTGTCACACACTTAGAATAATAATCTGAGTCCGTCAGCGGGCAAAAACAAACATTTTCTACGCTTAATACTGGACCAATTTGAAAGATTGTTGTTGGAAAATAGGGTCCAGGTTGAAAAATACCGAACACCGAACCCCGCCACACTTTAACTTATAGAGAGGAAATAGTGAAATGAAGCGGGAGAGTTGAAGAGGAAGTTTGGGGGAACACCAGGTAAGTCCTGACGGACAGACACACAGATGGAGAGAGACAGACAGACCTGGGAGAGAGGGAATGAGGGATGATTGAGGAGGAGAAGCCAGAGAATCCAGTCTGCAGAAATACACTGAACTGACCAATCACATGTAGTACTCTGGTGCTACACTAACCTATACTCTCTCAAGCATCCTCTCTCTCTTTGTGTGCTGCTTTAATAGGATATTGATCGACAGAGAGAGATTCGATTGGCCTGCCAGTGAATTGTGTAATGGCTGCACAACACCAAGGTCACCCGCTGTGTGTGCGACAGTGCGAGTGTGTGTGTGTGTGTGTGTGTGTGTGTGTGTGAGAGAGAGTATGTTCAATACTTCCCACCCCCGTCAACCACTTCTCATCTTCTGTTAAGCTATAGGCTTCAGTCGCCCCTGCAGACCCCTCCCTGGATGCGTGTTCTCATTCACTTTTATAAAACTCTCTCCTGCAGACACGCAAACACAAACATGTGTAGCTCGGGTCAGTGTCCACTAGAAGTTGTGTTGTTGCTGCTGACGGACTCAGATTATTATTCTAAGTGTGTGACATCATTATGGGATGGATCCCTGCAGAGATACACCTTTTAGTTAAAGAGTAAAGAGGAAGATCCTTTTAGTTTAACATAAAACAGCCCCGACATCACCATCACCAAACCCACCAGACTCCATGTAAATAATCACTACTTTTAGCGTGTGAAACACACTTCATTCAAAGTGGACAAAACTAAATACAACTACCAAAAGCCGTCTTGGTTCATCTTTCCACTGTTCCAACAATCACCACTCTGGTCTGGTTGGAATAAACTCTTAATTCACCCATTTACATGTGGAGATATGCTGCTCTATACACGCTAAAAGTAGTGATTATTTACATGGAGTCTGGTGGAGATATGCTGCTCTATACATGCTAAAAGTAGTGATTATTTACATGGAGTCTGGTGGAGATATGCTGCTCTATAACGCTAAAAGTAGTGATTATTTACATGGAGTCTGGTGGAGATATGCTGCTCTATACATGCTAAAAGTAGTGATTATTTACATGGAGTCTGGTGGAGATATGCTGCTCTATACATGCTAAAAGTAGTGATTATTTACATGGAGTCTGGTGGAGATATGCTGCTCTATACAT
>CM049379.1:1505823-1508323 GCA_026937815.1 Etheostoma perlongum | reverse complement strand
CACACACACACACACACACACACACAAACACACAACACACACACACACACACACACACACACACACACACACACACACACAAACTGCAGTGCTTTATCTGTAGTGATTTCACCATAATCTGCTACAGACCATACTGCTATTAATCATGTGTGTGTGTGTGTGTGTGTGTGTGTACAGTGTGTGTGTGTGTACAGTGTGTGTGTGTGTACAGTGTGTCCATCCCTCAACTGGATGTATGGATTTTACCCAGAATGCAGCAAAACGAGAGAAAGAGAGAGAGAAGAAAGTACAGAGTAGTATTTCTCTAGAGAAGTTGAAGCAACAAAAGGTAAAAAAATTGACTTTTTACAGTGTGCAAAGTCAACACACACACACACACACACACAGACCACACACACACACACACACAGAGTCACACACACACACACACACACACAGACACACACACATGCGGTGTGGCCAGGTGGTTTGTGGGTAAGGCGTCTGGCACGTCGCCACACCAACACACAGATGGTTACCAACTGTCTCACTCTCCCTCTCTGCAACATGCCCGTGCACGAGGCCACGTGCACGCTGCCGCCCAGCATATGCCCTGCTGAACGGGTGACAGAGCGACACACACACACACACACACACACACACACAAACAACTTTGGCATCAGATGAATCTGCAGCAAGTGATTAACGATGATAGCAACAACATTTTTTTACCCTACTCTGATTGGCTACCCTGGTATTATTGTCAAAGGTGGATTTTGTACAGTTAATATAAGTGCATGTGAATTGCTGTGAGTGCCTTTTTAAATAGGACTTGTGGCATGTGTTTTTAGGATTTTAGTGTTTGCATGTTTTTATTCTGTTTGCTGCATGCTTAAGTTTTATTTACAGCTTTTTATTATATGAACTGTTGTGATTACACCACCTTAGACAAGACTGGAGCTCCTCCCCCTTTTAACTCTCAGACCTAACGAGCTCAATGCAGGACAGGTGAAAACACCTGAGCTTAAAGCAGAGCAGGTGTGGAAGGGGGACGGACCAGGGAAAAGGGAAGAGGAACAGAACAGAGGGGGGGCAGGCTGCAGAAAGAGCAGATGTGACGCTGAGGAGCAGGGGGGACTCGGGGGACCAAGGGCGGGACCAGCTGCAGCGCCGGGCCAGCTCATGCACCGCCAAAGCTCGGGCCGTGCCCGGGCGGAGGTGGCGGGGCGATGCCGAGGACGGAGCAAGGGAACCGGAGGCCAAAGAAACCAAGAGGATAAATGAAAGAAGAGGGGACGCTGAGGAGCAGAGCCGAGGAGAGACCGACCGACACGGAGGACAGTGGAAGCCGAGACCAGCAGACGGGCTGGAGACGTGCCGGTGGGACAAGTGGTCCGAAGTGCGGGTGAACTCGTGGTGGTGCAGACCGGATTACGTCCTTAGAGCCCGAAGCAACAGGGGGACTGCAGCCACCCAAATGAGGAGTTCAACGCAGGAACGCAGATAAGTGAAGGACAGTCTTCCAGCTGTCCTCTGGGGGAGTGTGTGGAAGAGAACTGGTTTTGGATCTTTGACTGAGAGTCCCTTTGTCCTCCCTCAGCGTCGGCCGGGTGGAACACGGGACGAGGACAGGCGAGAGGAAGGAAGAGCCCAGACTTCCCTGGGAGGAACCGGACGTTCTCGAGACCAACATAACTCCAGACTGTAAGGAACACCGGGGACTAGAGACCAACATAACTCCAGACTGTAAGGAACACCGGGGACTAGAGACCAACATAACGCCAGACTGTAAGGAACACTGGGGACTAGAGACCAACATAACTCCAGACTGTAAGGAACACCGGGGACTAGAGACCAACATAACTCCAGACTGTAAGGAACACTGGGGACTAGAGAGACCAGACTGTAAGGAACACTGGGGACTAGAGACCAACTAACTCCAGACTGTAAGGAACACTGGGGACTAGAGACCAACATAACTCCAGACTGTAAGAACACGGGGACTAGAGACCAACATAACTCCAGACTGTAAGGAACACCGGGGACTAGAGACCAACATAACTCCAGACTGTAAGGAACACCGGGGACTAGAGACCAACATAACTCCAGACTGTAAGGAACACTGGGGACTAGAGACCAACATAACTCCAGACTGTAAGGAACACTGGGGACTAGAGACCAACATAACTCCAGACAGGAACACCGGGGACTAGAGACCAACATAACTCAGACTGTAAGGAACACGGGGACTAGAGACCAACATAACTCCAGACTGGGACCACTGGGGACTAGAGACCAACATAACTCCAGACTGTAAGGAACACTGGGGACTAGAGACCAACATAACTCCAGACTGTAAGGAACACTGGGGGGGACTGGGGACTAGAGACCAACATAACTCCAGACTGTAAGGAACACTGGGGACTAGAGACCAACATAACTCCAGACTGTAAGGAACACTGGGGACTAGAGACCAACATAACTCCAGACTGTAAGGAAACCACTAGGGACCAAGAGACCA
>CM049379.1:1490823-1498323 GCA_026937815.1 Etheostoma perlongum | reverse complement strand
AAGAGACTTCAGATACAGTATTAGGGACCACTAAGGTCTATATAAAGAGACTTCAGATACAGTATTAGGGACCACTAAGGTCTATATAAAGAGACTTCAGATACAGTATTAGGGGACCACTAAGGTCTATATAAAAGAGACTTCAGATACAGTATTAGGGAACCACTAAGGTCTATATAAAGAGACTTCAGATACAGTATTAGGGACCACTAAGGTCTATATAAAGAGACTTCAGATACAGTATTAGGGGACCACTAAGGTCTATATAAAGAGACTTCAGATACAGTATTAGGGGACCACTAAGGTCTATATAAAGAGACTTCAGATACAGTATTAGGGACCACTAAGGTCTATATAAAGAGACTTCAGATACAGTATTAGGGACCACTAAGGTCTATATAAAGAGACTTCAGATACAGTATTAGGGACCACTAAGGTCTATATAAAAAAGAGACTTCAGATACAGTATTAGGGGACCACTAAGGTCTATATAAAAGAGACTTCAGATACAGTATTAGGGACCACTAAGGTCTATATAAAGAGACTTCAGATACAGTATTAGGGGGACCACTAAGGTCTATATAAAGAGACTTCAGATACAGTATTAGGGACCACTAAGGTCTATATAAAGAGACTTCAGATACAGTATTAGGGGGACCACTAAGGTCTATATAAAGAGACTTCAGATACAGTATTAGGGAACCACTAAGGTCTATATAAAGAGACTTCAGATACAGTATTAGGGACCACTAAGGTCTATATAAAGAGACTTCAGATACAGTATTAGGGGACCACTAAGGTCTATATAAAGAGACTTCAGATACAGTATTAGGGGACCACTAAGGTCTATATAAAAGAGACTTCAGATACAGTATTAGGGACCACTAAGGTCTATATAAAGAGACTTCAGATACAGTATTAGGGGACCACTAAGGTCTATATAAAGAGACTTCAGATACAGTATTAGGGACCACTAAGGTCTATATAAAAGAGACTTCAGATACAGTATTAGGGGGACCACTAAGGTCTATATAAAAGACTTCAGATACAGTATTAGGGACCACTAAGGTCTATATAAAAGAGACTTCAGATACAGTATTAGGGGACCACTAAGGTCTATATAAAAGAGACTTCAGATACAGTATTAGGGACCACTAAGGTCTATATAAAGAGACTTCAGATACAGTATTAGGGGACCACTAAGGTCTATATAAAAAGAGACTTCAGATACAGTATTAGGGACCACTAAGGTCTATATAAAGAGACTTCAGATACAGTATTAGGGGGACCACTAAGGTCTATATAAAGAGACTTCAGATACAGTATTAGGGACCACTAAGGTCTATATAAAGAGACTTCAGATACAGTATTAGGGACCACTAAGGTCTATATAAAGAGACTTCAGATACAGTATTAGGGACCACTAAGGTCTATATAAAGAGACTTCAGATACAGTATTAGGGACCACTAAGGTCTATATAAAGAGACTTCAGATACAGTATTAGGGACCACTAAGGTCTATATAAAGAGACTTCAGATACAGTATTAGGGACCACTAAGGTCTATATAAAGAGACTTCAGATACAGTATTAGGGACCACTAAGGTCTATATAAAGAGACTTCAGATACAGTATTAGGGACCACTAAGGTCTATATAAAGAGACTTCAGATACAGTATTAGGGACCACTAAGGTCTATATAAAAGAGACTTCAGATACAGTATTAGGGGGACCACTAAGGTCTATATAAAAGAGACTTCAGATACAGTATTAGGGACCACTAAGGTCTATATAAAAGAGACTTCAGATACAGTATTAGGGGACCACTAAGGTCTATATAAAAGAGACTTCAGATACAGTATTAGGGACCACTAAGGTCTATATAAAGAGACTTCAGATACAGTATTAGGGACCACTAAGGTCTATATAAAAGAGACTTCAGATACAGTATTAGGGACCACTAAGGTCTATATTAAAGAGACTTCAGATACAGTATTAGGGGACCACTAAGGTCTATATAAAGAGACTTCAGATACAGTATTAGGGACCACTAAGGTCTATATAAAAGAGACTTCAGATACAGTATTAGGGGACCACTAAGGTCTATATAAAAGAGACTTCAGATACAGTATTAGGGACCACTAAGGTCTATATAAAAGAGACTTCAGATACAGTATTAGGGGACCACTAAGGTCTATATAAAGAGACTTCAGATACAGTATTAGGGACCACTAAGGTCTATATAAAAGAGACTTCAGATACAGTATTAGGGGACCACTAAGGTCTATATAAAAGAGACTTCAGATACAGTATTAGGGACCACTAAGGTCTATATATAAAAGAGACTTCAGATACAGTATTAGGGACCACTAAGGTCTATATAAAGAGACTTCAGATACAGTATTAGGGGACCACTAAGGTCTATATAAAGAGACTTCAGATACAGTATTAGGGACCACTAAGGTCTATATAAAAGAGACTTCAGATACAGTATTAGGGGACCACTAAGGTCTATATAAAGAGACTTCAGATACAGTATTAGGGACCACTAAGGTCTATATAAAAGAGACTTCAGATACAGTATTAGGGGACCACTAAGGTCTATATAAAGAGACTTCAGATACAGTATTAGGGACCACTAAGGTCTATATAAAAGAGACTTCAGATACAGTATTAGGGGGACCACTAAGGTCTATAAAAAGAGACTTCAGATACAGTATTAGGGGACCACTAAGGTCTATATAAAAAAGAGACTTCAGATACAGTATTAGGGACCACTAAGGTCTATATAAAAGAGACTTCAGATACAGTATTAGGGACCACTAAGGTCTATATAAAAGAGACTTCAGATACAGTATTAGGGGACCACTAGGGTCTATATAAAGAGACTTCAGATACAGTATTAGGGACCACTAAGGTCTCTATAAAAGAGACTTCAGATACAGTATTAGGGGACCACTAAGGTCTATATAAAAGAGACTTCAGATACAGTATTAGGGGACCACTAAGGTCTATATAAAAGAGACTTCAGATACAGTATTAGGGGACCACTAAGGTCTATATAAAGAGACTTCAGATACAGTATTAGGGACCACTAAGGTCTATATAAAGAGACTTCAGATACAGTATTAGGGACCACTAAGGTCTCTATAAAAAGAGACTTCAGATACAGTATTAGGGGGGACCACTAAGGTCTATATAAAGAGACTTCAGATACAGTATTAGGGGGACCACTAAGGTCTATATAAAAGAGACTTCAGATACAGTATTAGGGGACCACTAAGGTCTATATAAAGAGACTTCAGATACAGTATTAGGGACCACTAAGGTCTATATAAAAGAGACTTCAGATACAGTATTAGGGACCACTAAGGTCTATATAAAGAGACTTCAGATACAGTATTAGGGACCACTAAGGTCTATATATTGGGCCTCCCTTCTTGGGGGAGGACACTACATTCCTGTCTTATCCTCCTGATTCACTGGAACAGAGCAGCATGATGAGATTAACTCCCCCTCACCCTCTCTCCCTCCCTCCCTCCCTCCCTTCCTCTCAATGTCCCTCCTTTTCTCCTCCCTGGAATCCTTCCTCTCCCCTTCCTTCCCTCCCTTCCTCAATGTCTTCTGGAATCTGTATAGTCTCTCTCCCTCCCTCCCTTCCTTCCTCTCCCCTTTCTTCTCCCTCCCTCCCTCCCTTCCTCAATGTCTTCTGGAATCTGTATAGTCTCTCTCCCTCCCTCCCTCCCTTCCTCTCCCCTTTTCTCTCCCTCCGTCCCTCCCTCCCTACCTTCCTCAATCTCTTCTGGATAGTCTCTTGCTTCCTCTCTCTCCCTCTCTCTCTCTCCCTTCCTCCCTCAATATCCTCTGGAGTCTGGATAGTCTCTCTCCCCTCTCTTTCTCTCCATCCCTTCCTCCTCTCTCTAGTTCCCCCCTGTCTCCCCCCTCCCCCTCCCTTAATGTCTTCTGGAAAGTGTCTCTCTGTCCCCAGAAGACGTATTCCCTCCCTTTCTTGTGAGGCGTTTCATGTGAAACTGCTGCAGGAAAATGGGAATAATAAGAAAATAAAGATTATATCTGGATTTTCTGAGGAGTATGAAGTATTAAAGTACTCTGGACATGTCTCCTGTCCTGTAATGGGACAGAACGAGAGAAAAGGTCTGTGTCTTTAAAAGGTCAAAGGTCGCCGGCTGGGAGGTCGCTCCCTAGTGACGGTGGAGAAACACTCGGCAGAGGTCCATAATAAACCTTAGAGATGTAACTAAGGACTTCTACCCCAGTGCTGTATTTAAAGGGTAATTACAGTTTTCTCCTTCTAGACCCTGTGTCCCTGTGTCCCCATGTCCCTGTGTGTCTTTGTCCCCATGTCCCTGTGTGTCTTTGTCCCCGTGTCCCTGTGTTTCTGTGTCCCTGTATCCCTGTATCTGTGTCCCTGTGTCCTTGTGTCTCTGTATTTCTGTGTCCCTGTGTTTCTGTGTGTCTTTGTCCCTGTGTTTCTGTGTGTCTTTGTCCCTGTGTGTCTTTGTCCCCTTGTCCCTGTGTGTCTTTGACCCTGTGTCCCTGTGTTTCGGTGTTTCTGTGTCCCTATTTCCCTGTGTGTCTTTGTCCCCTTGTCCCTGTGTGTCTTTGTCCCTGTGTCCCTGTGTTTCGGTGTTTCTGTGTCCCTATTTCCCTGTGTGTCTTTGTCCCCTTGTCCCTGTGTGTCTTTGACCCTGTGTCCCTGTGTTTCGGTGTTTCTGTGTCCCTATTTCCCTGTGTGTCTTTGTCCCTGTGTCCCTGTGTTTGTGTCCCTGTGTTTCTGTGTCCCTATGTCCCTGTGTCCATTTTTCCCCTTGTCCCTGTGAGTCTTTGTCTCCTTGTCCCTGTGTGTCTAAGAG
This sequence comes from Etheostoma perlongum, assembly GCA_026937815.1. NCBI lineage: Eukaryota > Metazoa > Chordata > Actinopteri > Perciformes > Percidae > Etheostoma > Etheostoma perlongum. Next base: position 1,493,450 of record CM049379.1, on the reverse strand, counting down.
ACTGATGGGAACAACATGAGGGTTGAGGCAATTTTGACGCTATTTAAAAAAGTTGACACTTTTTTAATGAAAGTAGAGATTTGTACTTGGCAAAGAGCGTTGGGTGGAATCAATCATGTTATTTTGGGGAATTAAAAAGAACATTGATATAGGACAACATGAGGACAACATGAGGACAACATGAGGACAACATGGGGACAACATGAGGGCAACATGAGGACAACATGAGGGCAACATGGGGACAACATGGGGACAACATGAGGACAACATGAGGACAACATGGGGACAACATGGGGACAACATGAGGACAACATGAGGGCAACATGAGGACAACATGAGGGCAACATGAGGACAACATGAGGGCAACATGGGGACAACATGGGGACAACATGAGGACAACATGGGGACAACATGGGGACAACATGGGGACAACATGAGGACAACATGAGGACAACATGGGGACAACATGGGGACAACATGAGGACAACATGAGGACAACATGAGGACAACATGGGGACAACATGGGGACAACATGAGGACAACATGAGGACAACATGAGGGCAACATGAGGACAACATGAGGGCAACATGAGGACAACATGAGGACAACATGAGGGCAACATGAGGACAACATGAGGACAACATGAGGGCAACATGAGGACAACATGAGGGCAACATGAGGACAACATGAGGACAACATGAGGGCAACATGAGGACAACATGAGGTTAATTAAAGGCTCTGAATACTTCTTCCACCCCGGCTGTTGTTCCTGCTGCTTCGTCCTCGGCGCCGCTAACGACGCTAACGACGCTAACGACGCTAACGACGCTAACGAGCCTCAGAGAGCCAATCACAGGCGACCTGCTCCTTTAATGGAGACAGCTGAACAAATTCCATATTTATGGATTATGAGCTCAGCAGGGGAGGAGACAGGAGGGGAGGCATGATGCCATTAGCGATGCAAACAGGTACGAGGTCCCATCTGCACCGGCATCTGTACGGCAGGAGGGGCCCCGGGGCCCAGGTTGGGGCCCGGGGGGACGGGGGACGGGGACACGCCTGTTACCCCCGCTACTGAAGTACTCTGTTGTTAACAAAACAAACTACAGAGTGGAGGACAAAAACACACTCCAACATCCTCGAGTGTTCAGAATACAGCAAGCTATGTCCCTGTGTCCCTATGTCCCTTTGTCCCTTTGTCCCCTGTGTTCCTATGTCTCTATGTCCCTGTGTCCCTATGTCCCTATGCCCCCGTGTCCCTATGTCCTTGTCCCTGTGTCCCTATGTCCCTATGCCCCTGTGTCCCTATGTCCCTTTGTCCCTTTGTCCCCTGTGTTCCTATGTCTCTATGTCCCTGTGTCCCTATGTCCCTATGCCCCCGTGTCCCTATGTCCTTGTCCCTGTGTCCCTATGCCCCTATGTCCCTGTGTCCCTGTGTCCTTATGTCCCTGTGTCCCTGTGTCCCTATGTCCCTGCGTCCCTAAGGACCTTAGTATTAACTAAAAGGTCCTCGTTCATTTTATTAATCAAGAATTCAATTAACGAGCCGGGGCCCTGAGACCTAATCCTCGTAAACGCTGCAGTCATGAGGGCTCGACACGTTTCTCGGCAACGCGCTGCTCGGCAACAGGCTGCTCGGCAACAGGCTGCTCGGCAACAGGCTGCTCGGCAACAGGGTTTCTAACCCAAAACCCGTTGACCGTGCAACTTTTTCTTTTTCTGGGTCAAAATGTTAAAAAATCAACGTTCCGTCGTCTTTTCGTTTTTTTGACGTTTTTGTCACTTTTTTCCAACGTTTTTCATTGTTATTACAAATTTAATGTCGCTCTTTTGTCACTTTTTGACATTTTGTTGCTTTTTGTCGCCTTTTTATCGTCTTTTTGCCGCTTTGTTGTTGCTTTTTGCAAAACTTTTTGTATCTTTTGTTGTCACATCATATCTGCTGTTGCATTGGCCGAAATGACTGTAGTAAAGGAATGGGTAGTGGAGGAGGAGGAGGAGGAGGAGGAGGAGGAGGAGGAGGAGGAGGAAGAGGAGGAAGAAGATGAGGAGGATGAAGAGGAAGAGGAGGAGGAGGATGAAGAGGAGGAGGAGGAAGATGAGGAGGATGAAGAGGATGAAGAGGAGGAGGAGGAGGAGGAGGAAGAGGAGGAAGAGGAGGAGGAAGATGAGGAGGATGAAGAGGAGGAGGAGGAGGAGGAGGAGGAGGAGGAAGAGGAGGAGGAAGATGAGGAGGATGAAGAGGAGGAGGAGGAGGAGGAAGATGAGGAGGATGAAGAGGATGAAGAGGAGGAGGAGGAGGAGTAGGAAGAGGAGGAAGAGGAGGAAGATGAGGAGGAGGAGGAGGAAGAGGAGGATACAGAGAAGGATGAAGAGGAGGAGGAGGAAGAGGAGGAGGAGGAGGAGGAGGAAGATGAGGAGGATGAAGAGGAGGAAGAGGAGGATGAAGAGGAGGAGGAGGAAGATGAGGAGGATGAAGAGGAGGAGGAAGAGGAGGAGGAGGAGGAGGAGGAGGGAGGAGCTGAGTAGAAGTGCAGGACACGTACAGCCTTCCAGTTAAATTCCAGATCATAAAGTGCTCCTTGAATAAGTCAATGGAATAATCTGCTGCATCATGAGATAAGAGG
>CM049379.1:1478323-1480823 GCA_026937815.1 Etheostoma perlongum | reverse complement strand
AGATTGGGGTCGGGAGTGTTGCTCTGCTGCAAAGCATTGTGGGACTGAACTCTGTGCAGGACGGCTGAGAGCTTATCAACAGGCTGCTGCTATTTATAACTTCACAAATCAGAAGCTTAATTACACAATACACACACACACACACACACACACACACACACACACACACACACACACACACACACACACACACACACACACACACACACACACACACACACACACACACACACACACACACACACACACACACACACACACACACACACACACACACACACACACACACACACACACACACACACACACACACACACACACACACACACACACACATACACACTCTCTCAAATTTTATCTCCAAATGTCTTAGTCTCAACCCCCCAAAGTCTCAGTCTCAACCCCCCAAAGTCTCAGTCCCAGCTCCCCAAAGTCTCGGTCTCAACCCCCCATAGTCTCAGTCTCAACCCCCAAAGTCTCGGTCCTAACCCCCCAAAGTCTCAGTCTCAACCCCCAAAGTCTCAGTCTCAACCCCCAAAGTCTCGGTCCTAACCCCCCAAAGTCTCAGTCTCAACCCCCAAAGTCTCAGTCTCAACCCCCAAAGTCTTTGTCTCAACCCCCAAAGTCTTAGTCTCAACCCCCAAAGTCTCGGTCCCAGCCCCCCAAAGTCTTAGTCTCAACCCCCAAAGTCTCGGTCCTAGCCCCCAAAGTCTTGCTCTCAACCCCCCAAAGTCTCGGTCCTAACCCCCAAAGTCTCAGTCTCAACCTCCCAAAGTCTCAGTCTCAACCCCCAAAGTCTCAGTCCCAGCTCCCCAAAGTCTCGGTCTCAACCCCCCATAGTCTCAGTCTCAACCCCCCAAAGTCTCGGTCCTAACCCCCCAAAGTCTCAGTCTCAACCCCCCAAAGTCTCGGTCCTAACCCCCAAAGTCTCAGTCTCAACCCCCCAAAGTCTTAGTCTCAACCCCCCAAAGTCTCAGTCTCAACCCCCAAAGTCTCAGTCCCAGCTCCCCAAAGTCTCAGTCTCAACCCCCAAAGTCTTAGTCTCAACCACCCAAAGTCTCGGCCTCAACCCCCCAAAGTCTCGGTCTCAACCCCCCAAAGTCTCAGTCTCAACCCCCCAAAGTCTCGGTCCCAGCCCCCAAAGTCTCAGTCCCAGCCCCCAAAGTCTCGGTCTCAACCCCCCAAAGTCTCAGTCTCAACCCCCAAAGTCTCAGTCTCAACCCCCAAAGTCTCGGCCTCAACCCCCAAAGTCTCGGTCTCAACCCCCAAAGTCTCAGTCTCAACCCCCAAAGTCTCGGTCCCAGCCCCCCAAAGTCTCAGTCCCAGCCCCCAAAGTCTCGGTCTCAACCCCCCAAAGTCTCAGTCTCAACCCCCCAAAGTCTCAGTCTCAACCCCCCCAAAGTCTTAGTCCCAGCCCCCTAAAGTCTCTGCAGTATGTTGCAGATCTGAAGTGTAAGTACAGGATCTGTTTCTCTGTCTTTGCAGAGGAGGCAGACAGGGAGGAGAGGGGAAAGGGGGGTGGGGGGGGTCCTTGAAGGAATGGGGGGGCGCTGTGGGCGATGGGATTGGATTGGGGGACGGGGAGGAGGGCTGGTCTCCTGTGATCTCCTTCCTGTGTGGCTGCAGGGCCTGTGGCGGAGGCTTACATCTTCCCCCGGCTTTGCCCTCCTGCCCTCCAAAACTACCCCCCCCCCCACCCACCCAACGTCCCACCCCCGCACAGGACTTCATGTTCCTCCCCTCTGACCCCCCCCCCGTCTCGCCCCCCCCAGGAGGACGCCGCCGCTGCTGAATTCACTCAGACTGCAGGAATGAAGGAAAAGAGGAGGGGAGAGAACAGAAGAATGGAGACTACAGAGAGACAGAGAGAGACGGAGAGACAGAGAGACAGAGAGAGAGAGACAGAGAGACGGAGGGACGGAGGGACAGACAGAGAGACAGAGCGACAGAGAGACACAGAGAGACAGAGAGACAGAGAGAGAAAGAGAGAGACAGACAGAGAGACCGAGGGACAGAGAGAGGGACAGAGAGAGAGACAGAGAGAGACAGAGGGACGGACAGAGAGACAGAGGGACGGACGGACAGAGAGAGAGACAGCTGGACAGAGAGACAGACAGAGACAGAGAGACAGAGGGACGGACAGAGAGACAGAGGGACAGAGAGACAGAGGGACAGAGAGACGGAGAGACAGACAGAGAGACAGAGAGACAGAGAGACGGAGAGAGAGAGAGAGAGAGAGACGGAGGGACAGACAGAGAGACAGAGCGACAGAGAGAGACAGAGAGACAGAGAGAGAGAGACAGACAGAGAGACCGAGGGACAGAGAGAGACAGAGAGAGAGACAGAGAGACAAAGGGACGGACAGAGAGACAGAGGGACGGACAGAGAGAGAGACAGCTGGACAGAGAGACAGACAGAGACAGAGAGACAGAGGGACGGGAGAGACAGAGGGACAGAGAGACAGAGGGACAGAGAGACGGAGAGACAGACAGAGAGACAG
>CM049379.1:1465823-1468323 GCA_026937815.1 Etheostoma perlongum | reverse complement strand
CTCTCCTGTTTCAGGTCTTGTTTCCTCTCCTGTTTCCTCTCCTGTTTCCTCTCCTGTTTCCCTGTTTCCTCTCCTGCTTCCTCTCTTGTTTCCTGTCCTGTTTCCTCTCCTGTTTCCTCTCCTGCTTCCTCTCCTGTTTCCTCTCCTGTTTCCCTGTTTTCTCTCCTGTTTCCTCTCCTGTTTCCTTGTTTCCTCTCCTGCTTCCTCTCTTGTTTCCTCTCCTGTTTCCTCTCCTGTTTCCTCTCCTGTTTCCCTGTTTCCTCTCCTGCTTCCTCTCTTGTTTCCTCTCCTGTTTCCTCTCCTGTTCCTCTCCTGTTTCCCTGTTTCCTCCTGTTTCCTCTCCTGTTTCCCTGTTTTCTCTCCTGTTTCCTCTCCTGCTTCCTCTCCTGTTTCCTCTCCTGTTTCCCTGTTTCCTCTCCTGTTTCCTCTCCTGTTTCCTTGTTTCCTCTCCTGTTTCCTCTCCTGTTTCCCTGTTTCCTGTTTCTCTCCTGCTTCCCTGTTTCCTTTCCTGTTTCCTCTCCTGTTTCCCTGTTTCCTCTCCTGTTTCCCTGTTTCCTCTCCTGTTTCCTCTCCTGTTTCCCTGTTTCCCTGTTTCCTCTCCTGTTTCCTCTCCTGTTTCCTCTCCTGTTTCCCTGTTTCCTCTCCTGTTTCCTCTCCTGTTTCCTGTCTTGTTTCCTCTCCTGTTTCCTCTCCTGTTTCCCTGTTTCCTCTCTTGTTTCCTGTCCTGTTTCCTCTCCTGCTTCCTCTCCTGTTTCCTCTCCTGTTTCCTCTCCTGTTTCCCTGTTTTCTCTCCTGTTTCATCTCCTGTTTCCCTGTTTCCTCTCCTGCTTCCTCTCCTGTTTCCTCTCCTGTTTCCTGTCTTGTTTCCTCTCCTGTTTCCTCTCCTGTTTCCCTGTTTTCTCTCCTGTTTCCTCTCCTGTTTCCCTGTTTCCTGTCCTGTTTCCTCTCCTGTTTCCCTGTTTCCTCTCCTGTTTCCTCTCCTGTTTCCTCTCCTGTTTCCCTGTTTCCTCTCCTGTTTCCTCTCCTGTTTCCCTGTTTCCTGTCCTGCTTCCTCTCCTGTTTCCCTGTTTCCTCTCCTGTTTCCCTGTTTCCTCTCCGTTTCCTCTCCTGTTTCCCTGTTTTCTCTCCTGTTTCCTCTCCTGCTTCCTCTCCTGTTTCCTCTCCTGTTTCCCTGTTTTCTCTCCTGTTTCCTCTCCTGTTTCCTTGTTTCCTCTCCTGTTTCCTCTCCTGTTTCCCTGTTTCCTCTCCTGCTTCCCTGTTTCCTCTCCTGTTTCCTCTCCTGTTTCCCTGTTTCCTCTCCTGTTTCCCTGTTTCCTCTCCTGTTTCCTCTCCTGTTTCCCTGTTTCCTCTCCTGTTTCCCTGTTTCCTCTCCTGTTTCCTCTCCTGTTTCCTCTCCTGTTTCCCTGTTTCCTCTCCTGTTTCCTCTCCTGTTTCCTGTCTTGTTTCCTCTCCTGTTTCCTCTCCTGTTTCCCTGTTTCCTCTCTTGTTTCCTGTCCTGTTTCCTCTCCTGCTTCCTCTCCTGTTTCCTCTCCTGTTTCCTCTCCTGTTTCCCTGTTTTCTCTCCTGTTTCATCTCCTGTTTCCCTGTTTCCTCTCCTGCTTCCTCTCCTGTTTCCTCTCCTGTTTCCTGTCTTGTTTCCTCTCCTGTTTCCTCTCCTGTTTCCCTGTTTTCTCTCCTGTTTCCTCTCCTGTTTCCCTGTTTCCTGTCCTGCTTCCTCTCCTGTTTCCCTGTTTCCTCTCCTGTTTCCTCTCCTGTTTCCCTGTTTCCTGTCCTGCTTCCTCTCCTGTTTCCCTGTTTCCTCTCCTGTTTCCTCTCTTGTTTCCCTGTTTCCTCTCCTGTTTCCTCTCCTGTTTCCCTGTTTCCTCTCCTGTTTCCTGTCTTGTTTCCTCTCCTGTTTCCTCTCCTGTTTCCTCTCCTGTTTCCTCTCCTGTTTCCTCTCCTGTTTCCTCTCCTGTTTCCTCTCCTGTTTCCTCTCCTGTTTCCTCTCCTGTTTTTCCCTGTTTCCTCTCCTGTTTCCTCTCCTGTTTCCTGTTTCCTCTCCTGTTTCCTCTCCTGCTTCCTCTCCTGTTTCAGGTCTTGTTTCCTCTCCTGTTTCCTCTCCTGTTTCCTCTCCTGTTTCCCTGTTTCCTCTCCTGCTTCCTCTCTTGTTTCCTGTCCTGTTTCCTCTCCTGTTTCCTCTCCTGCTTCCTCTCCTGTTTCCCTGTTTTCTCTCCTGTTTCCTCTCCTGTTTCCTTGTTTCCTCTCCTGCTTCCTCTCTTGTTTCCTCTCCTGTTTCCTCTCCTGTTTCCCTGTTTCCTCTCCTGCTTCCTCTCTTGTTTCCTCTCCTGTTTCCTCTCCTGTTTCCCTGTTTTCTCTCCTGTTTCCTCTCCTGTTTCCTTGTTTCCTCTCCTGCTTCCTCTCTTGTTTCCTCTCCTGTTTCCTCTCCTGTTTCCCTGTTTCCTCTCCTGCTTCCTCTCTTGTTTCCTCTCCTGTTTCCTCTCCTGTTTCCTCTCCTGTTTCC
>CM049379.1:1455823-1460823 GCA_026937815.1 Etheostoma perlongum | reverse complement strand
GTCTGGTGTTTTCTCCTTAACTTCTCCAGGACATGAACACCTGTTTCCTGGTGAAAGTCTTGTGTTTTCTCCTTAACTTCTCCAGGACATGAACACCTGTTTCCTGGTGAAAGTCTTGTGTTTTCTCCTTAACTTCTCCAGGACATGATCACCTGTTTCCTGGTGAAAGTCTTGTGTTTTTTTCTCCTTAACTTCTCCAGGACATGAACACCTGTTTCCTGGTGAAAGTCTTGTGTTTTCTCCTTAACTTCTCCAGGACATGAACACCTGTTTCCTGGTGAAAGTCTGGTGTTTTCTCCTTAACTTCTCCAGGACATGAACACCTGTTTCCTGGTGAAAGTCTTGTGTTTTCTCCTAAACTTCTCCAGGACATGAACACCTGTTTCCTGATGAAAGTCTGGTGTTTTCTCCTTAACTTCTCCAGGACATGAACACACCTGTTTTCTGGTGAAAGTCAGGTGTTTTCTCCTTAACTTCTCCAGGACATGAACACCTGTTTTCTGGTGAAAGTCTTGTGTTTTCTCCTTAACTTCTCCAGGACATGAACACCTGTTTCCTGGTGAAAGTCTTGTGTTTTCTCTTAACTTCTCCAGGACATGAACACCTGTTTCCTGGTGAAAGTCTTGTGTTTTCTCCTTATCTTCTCCAGGACATGAACACCTGTTTCCTGGTGAAAGTCTTGTGTTTTCTCCTTAACTTCTCCAGGACATGAACACCTGTTTCCTGGTGAAAGTCTTGTGTTTTCTCCTTAACTTCTCCAGGACATGAACACCTGTTTCCTGGTGAAAGTCTTGTGTTTTCTCCTTAACTTCTCCAGGACATGAACACCTGTTTCCTGGTGAAAGTCTTGTGTTTTCTCCTTAACTTCTCCAGGACATGAACACCTGTTTCCTGGTGAAAGTCTTGTGTTTTCTCCTTAACTTCTCCAGGACATGAACACCTGTTTCCTGGTGAAAGTCTTGTGTTTTCTCCTTAACTTCTCCAGGACATGAACACCTGTTTCCTGGTGAAAGTCTGGTGTTTTCTCCTTATCTTCTCCAGGACATGAACACCTGTTTCCTGGTGAAAGTCTTGTGTTTTCTCCTTAACTTCTCCAGGACATGAACACCTGTTTCCTGGGTGAAAGTCTTGTGTTTTCTCCTTAACTTCTCCAGGACATGAACACCTGTTTCCTGGTGAAAGTCTGGTGTTTTCTCCTTATCTTCTCCAGGACATGAACACCTGTTTCCTGGGTGAAAGTCTGGTGTTTTCTCCCAGGTTAAAACCAAAATTAGTTTGATGCTTTTAGACACTTTTTGGACGTGTTTGAGATACATTTTTATCACTTTTTGATGATTTTTTAAAAAACATTCTTTATTTTTGTAACACTACCATTCTTCTTTAAAGTCTTGTGTTTTCTCCTAAACTTCTCCAGGACATGACCCAAACCCCCCCCCCTCCCCCCAACCCCAACCCCCGCTCTTACCCAGTTATGACACAGGAAGTGGACCAGGTAGAGTCCTGCGGCTCAAAGAGAGACGACAGAAAGAGCCTGTCAGTACATTTAGAGGACACATCCTTGCAGAGTGTCCGTTTGAGAATTAAAGCGTTTTGACGCTATTACCCCCCCCTCCCTCCCCCTCCCCCTCCCTCCCTCCCTCCCTCCCTCCCTCCCTCCCTCCCCCTTCCCCCCCCCACCCTTGAAAGCCTGCGGTGACCCAGGGAAGTGTAAAGCGGGACGGCCAGATGAATTGCTCGGGCACTCGAGCTCTGCAGCCATTACGGCGAGGAGCTGCCCTACCTGTGTTGAGTCAGCAGTCCCGCTCACTCTATCCGTCTAATGGACAGCGCAGGAATTTAATTAGCAGGAAGCCGCAGAGCGGGGGGGCGGGGGGGTGGGAGGGAGTGTGTGTGTGTGTGTGTGTGTGTGTGTGTGTGTGTGTGTTTGTGTGTGTGTGTGTGTGTGTGTGTGTGTGTGTGGCCATCGAGCGGCCGACCCCTGCTGTCATCCTTTGGAAACCCCGTCCGTCAGCGGGACAATCTATGGTCTTATCATCAGAGTCCTGTTTGTTTGTCCTACGGGGGGGGACGGACGAAGAGGGGGGGAGAAAAGAGGGAGGGGAGGTAGAAAGAGGGGGGGGAGAGAGAGAGAGAGAGTAGAGGGAGAGAAAGAGGGAGACGGGGAGAGGAGAGAGAGAGGGAGAGAGGGGAGGAAGAGGGGAAAAAGAGAGGAGAGAGAGGGAGGAAGAGGATGAGAGAGAGGGGAGAAAGGGGGGAGGGAGGCAGAGAGAGAGAGAGAGAGAGAGAGAGAGAGAGGGGTACGGACTGCCTTGCTCCTGGGCACTTTGGTGCAGTTGGAGGTCCGCAAAGAAGGAATAGAGAACGAGGACCGTTAACGAGGTCTGTTAACGAGGTCTGTTAACGAGGTCTGTTAACGAGGCTTCTGTTAACGAGGTCTGTTAACGAGGTCTGTTAACGAGGTCTGTTAACGAGGTCTCTGTTCTGGTGAAATTAGTGAAATCCATGAAATAATAAAGTTTTCTCATTATGAACAATAACAGAAGATGGAAATCATTTCAGAAACGTTGTAGCTATCTATGGTTGATGCTAAGCTAACGTTAGCTCAAAACACCATTCACCTGACAGCCTTTGTTTTGTGTGATGCTAACTTGTAGCTAAGCTAGCAGTGAACCAACTTCATTAAGTAGGTCCATTTTTACTGGGTTGACGCTACAGAAGCTCTCGTTAGCATCTTGTTAGCATCTCGTTAGCATCTCGTTAGCATCTCGTTAGCATCTCGTTAGCATCTCGTTAGAATCTCGTATGCTACTTGTTACAAAGTGAAGCATGCGCGACTCAAATCTGCCCTCTCCTCACATCGGGCAGTGACTAACGTCCACCGAAGCCCAGCAATTGGTTGGTTAGACCGGATCGTTGCTGTGATTGGCTGAAAGACCCGCTGGTCCCGCCTCTTGTGCAGCAGAGAACACAGAGCAGACTCCCCAGACCAATCGTTGGAGGTTGAGCTGCTGTTTCCTGTTTCCCATCTGAGTTTACGGCTTGTAGAGAACAAAGGAGAATGAAGTCATGACTCTGCACGCAAGCCCCCATCGCCCCCCCCCCCCACACACACACCCACACACACACGTACACACACACACACACACACAGACACACACACACACACACACGCACACACACACACACACACACACACACACACACACACACACACACACCACACACACACACACACACACACACACACACACACACACACACACACACACACACACACACACACACACACACACTACCAGGTGTGGTATCCATTACGTCAGGAAACAACCAATGATCACAGAGCAGATGAGGGTTTAGACTTTAATTGAAAACACTAACTGCAGTTGCATTGTGGGAGATGTAGGCTCCAGTGTCAGTCAACCTGCAGCGTTGTTTTCTGGGTGGAAATTTCAACCTTTTCGTCGTTCTTTTTCTACACTTTTCCTCAACATTTTTGTCAATTTAATTCAAATGTTTGTCACTTTTATGATAATGTTTCAGTCAAATTTAAATAAATAAATTAATAAATTTTTTATTATAAAATTAAATTAAATTAAAAATAAAAAAAATTGTTGCGTTTTCCAATGTTTTAGATGTTTTTTTGTCACTTTTTTCCTATTTTTGGTCAATTTTTCAGCATTTAAAAAAAATTATATTTTTGTTTTTTTTTTCCTGCGTTTTTGTAGTTTTTTTCCAACATTTGTCCCTTTTCTCAGATTTTGCAAGATCCCCGTCCCCAACCAACCAGCCCCCCCCCACAACCCCCCAGCTCCGAGGCCAGCGCCTCAATAATTCAGATTTCAGCTCCCTGAACTCCACCTGCACTAATCCTTCTCATGTCAATTATTCAAAATGAACATCTGACGGTATCACACACACACACACACAGACACACACACACACACACACACACACACACACACACACACACACACACACACACACACACACACACACACAAATACACACACACACGCAAATACATACACACACACACACACACACACACACACACACACACACAAATACACACACACACACACACACACACACACACACACACACACACACACACACACACACACACACACACACATACACACACACGCAAATACACACACACACACACATACACACACACACACACACACACACATACACACACACACACACACACACATACACACACACGCAAATACATACACACACACACACACACACACGCAAATACATACACACACACACACATATACACTAATACATACACACACACACACACACACACACACACACACACACACACACACACAAATACACACACACACATACACACACACACGCAAATACATACACACACACACACATATACACTAATACACACACACACACACACACACACACACAAATACACACACACACACAAATACACACACACATACACAGACAGACACACACACACACACACACAGACCTAGGAAGCGTCCTGGTTGAACAGAATGAGTTCTCTGTGTGTTTCCTCCTGGACCCGAGCCAACGAGTCGGACACTTCTCCTCAAATATGCAGAGAGCTCCACTCTATATCTCTCTCTCTTCTTCTCTCTCTTTCTTCCTCCCTCTCTCTCTTCTTCTCTCTCTTTCTTCCTCCCTCTCTCTCTTCTTCTCTCTCCTTCCTCCCTCTCTCTCTTCTTCTCTCTCTCCCCTCTCTCTCTCTCCCTGATGTCTGCCTTATTTATTGTGATAAATAAAATGTTTTTGGTTTGGTGTTTTTATTATTAAAAAAAAATCTCTCTTTCTATCTCCCTCTCTCCCTCCCTCCATCCCTCTCTACATCCCTCTCTCCCTCCCTCCATCCCTCTCTACATCCCTCTCTCCCTCCCTCCATCCCTCTCTACATCCCTCCGTCCCTTTCAAATTCAAATTCATTTATTGGCATGAATGTCAGAACAACAATATAGTCAAGG
>CM049379.1:1433323-1445823 GCA_026937815.1 Etheostoma perlongum | reverse complement strand
TCTAGACCGGACTCTGGGATGTTATTTATCTCCCAGGTCTTTGATAAAGAGCAGGTCTAGACCGGACTCTGGGATGTTATTTATCTCCCAGGTCTTTGATAAAGAGCAGGTCTAGACCGGACTCTGGGATGTTATTTATCTCCCAGGTCTTTCCATAAAGAGCAGGTCTAGACCTAAAGAGCAGGTCTAGACCAGACTCTGGGATGTTATTTATCTCCCAGGTCTTTCATAAAGAGCAGGTCTAGACCGGACTCTGGGATGTTATTTATCTCCCAGGTCTTTCATAAAGAGCAGGTCTAGACCGGACTCTGGGATGTTATTCATCTCCCAGGTCTTTCCATAAAGAGCAGGTCTAGACCGGACTCTGGGATGTTATTTATCTCCCAGGTCTTTCCATAAAGAGCAGGTCTAGACCGGACTCTGGGATGTTATTTATCTCCCAGGTCTTTCCATAAAGAGCAGGTCTAGACCTAAAGAGCAGGTCTAGACCAGACTCTTTACAGAAACCCAACAGTTCCTAATACTAAGCCACGAGAGGAGAGCTAGAACAGTCCCTTTACTGACAAATACAGAACCACGTCCAAACTTTCAGACCACATCCATCCTCATAAAGGATCCGAGCCTTAAAGCCCCCGTTCCCAAAGCTCTGCAGCTGCAGCTGCACACACTCAAAACCCACGAAGAAGACCAGGAAGTGGAGACTCACCGGCGTGCACGAAGTAGGCCAGGTACAGATCCAGCTCCTTGACGGAGACTCCGATGTGGTGCGGCTGCACGCACAGCGTGGGGTTGGAGCACTGCGGGGACTTCACCAGCCGCTCCCCGTCGGTGCTCTCCAGGGGGATCCCTTTGAATAAAATCACCATGACCAGGTCCAGGCGCCAGACCTTGTCCGCCTGGCGCAGGCAGTCGATCCGGCGCATCTTGCCCTTCTGGTCCGGGTTGGAGAGCACGCAGCACGGGGCCTTCTTCCCCGTCACCGTCAGCACGAAGTCCTCGCGGAACTCGGGCCGGATGTCCTTGCGCAGCTTGGCGAGGAGGCGCGAGGCCCACTTCTGCTTGACCTCGGGCTTCTCGCCGAGGAGCTCGTCCTTCACGGCGCGCTCCTCCTCCTTGGACATGCGCTTCTCGTGCTTCTTGAAGTACTTCCTCTTCCGCGCCTGCAGGTTGAACCAGGTGTAGGCGAAGGCCCGGACGTGGGGCAGCAGGGCTTCGATGAAAGGATGGAACTCATCCTGAGGAGGGGAGGAAGGGTGGAGAGGGAGACTTCAGATACAGTATTAGGGGACCACTAAGGTCCATATAAAGAGACTTCAGATACAGTATTAGGGGACCACTAAGGTCTATATAAAGAGACTTCAGATACAGTATTAGGGACCACTAAGGTCTATATAAAGAGACTTCAGATACAGTATTAGGGACCACTAAGGTCTATATAAAAGAGACTTCAGATACAGTATTAGGGACCACTAAGGTCTATATAAAGAGACTTCAGATACAGTATTAGGGGACCACTAAGGTCTATATAAAGAGACTTCAGATACAGTATTAGGGGACCACTAAGGTCTATATAAAGAGACTTCAGATACAGTATTAGGGGACCACTAAGGTCTATATAAAAGAGACTTCAGATACAGTATTAGGGACCACTAAGGTCTATATAAAAGAGACTTCAGATACAGTATTAGGGACCACTAAGGTCTATATAAAGAGACTTCAGATACAGTATTAGGGGACCACTAAGGTCTATATAAAGAGACTTCAGATACAGTATTAGGGACCACTAAGGTCTATATAAAAGAGACTTCAGATACAGTATTAGGGACCACTAAGGTCTATATAAAAGAGACTTCAGATACAGTATTAGGGACCACTAAGGTCTATATAAAGAGACTTCAGATACAGTATTAGGGACCACTAAGGTCTATATAACGAATCTGTATCTACAGTCGGGGTGTAAGAGCAGCCGCTATCTACCCCCCCCATTGTGTCTCCTTGGCGACGGTCCAGGCGAGCTGAGATCTCGCTCCAGGACGGACGTTCTGTTATTTGGGGTTTAGGAGTTAGATACGTCTGTGTGTGTGTGTCTGTGTGTGTCTGTGTGTGTGTGTGTGTGTGTGTGTGTGTGTGTGTGTGTGTGTGTGTGTGTGTGTGTGTCTCTCCTCAGGGCGGTTATTAGAACAACGAGCGGCTGCTGGACGCATGGTGGGTTTAGCCAACACACACACACAGACAAAAAAACAAAGACACACACACAGAGAAAGACACACACAGACACACACAGACACACACACACACAGAGAAAGACACACACAGACACACATTCCTCAGTGGATCTGCAGCTCCACATACCAACATTCCTCACAGCCCAGTGCAGCGTTTCAGCTTCCTGACCCTCACACACACACACACACACACACACACACACACACACACACACACACACACACACACACACACACACACACACACCCACACACACACACACACACACACACACACACACACACACACACACACACACACAGACATTCACACACAGACACACACACACACACACACACACACACACACACACACACACACAGACACACACACACACACACACAACACACACACACAGACACAGACACACACACACACACACACACACACACACACACACACACACAGACACACACACAGACAAACAGACACACACACACACACACACAGACACACACACACACACACACCTCTCTCACACACACACACACACACCCCTCTCCCACACACACACACACCCTCCTAACGAGTGAGAACCCCTCGTCTCACACTCAGCTGCAACATAGAGCTCGGCGGGGGACGCGTCCGTCTCGTCCTCCGGCGCCACGGCAACGCACGACTCCCAAATTACCAAATAATCCCGTTTCTAAAATGACTCCAGAAGAACTACGGATTCAACCCTTGACCTCCATTCAACCAGCAAATCAACACTGTTAATTAACTATTAGTCAAAATTATTAATAATTCGTTTTTTTTTTTTTTTTTAAATCAGAAATTAAGTATACTTAATATAAAGGAGTTTTATTGACCTTTAATTCAAATTAATGTTGAAGAATATGAGGCAAAAGCAGGTAATTGTCCATAAATAAGTGTAAAACTATAACAGTAATTAGTTGTAATGAAGACGATCTAACTCAGAAGGTCATAATCTATATTTATTATTATTATTTAATTATTATTATCTATATTTTATGCTTTATGAAAAGGTAAAACACACCAAGGACAACACGAGGGTTAAAACCCTTTTGGCTCTTTTAAAAGAATTGTTTTTCTTTTCCCACTATAGTTGTAGATTCATTTATTTATTATTAAATATAATAATAAATAATAATATAATATATTTATTGTGATGTTATTTGAGGAATTCATGGTCTATAAACTTAATTTATTAAAAAATATACCAAATTCTTGAGTTACAAAAGCAGAAATTATAACTTATGTAGACTAATATTAAAGGACGGATAATCAATATAAGACACATTTCTATTTCTTTTCTCCAAATGCTAAAAAACTGAAATAGAAAACTAAAATTCACTGAAAATGGAGATCTGATATTTTGCGAAGCCGTTGTGTGGAATCACTCGTTATTATGAATTAAAAAGAACACTGATATAGGACAACATGAAGACAACATGAAGACAACATGAAGACAACATGAAGACAACATCAAGACAACATGAAGACAACATGAGGACAACATGAGGACAACATGAAGACAACATGAAGACAACATGAAGACAACATGAGGACAACATGAAGACAACATGAGGACAACATGAGGACAACATGAAGACAACATGAAGACAACATGAAGACAACATGAAGACAACATGAGGACAACATGAAGACAACATGAGGGCAACATGAAGACAACATGAGGACAACATGAAGACAACATGAAGACAACATGAAGACAACATGAGGGACACATGAAGACAACATGAGGACAACATGAGGGCAACATGAAGACAACATGAAGACAACATCAAGACAAGATGAAGACAACATGAGGACAACATGAGGACAACATGAGGACAACATGAAGACAACATCAAGACAAGATGAAGACAACATGAGGACAACATGAAGACAACATGAAGACAACATCAAGACAAGATGAAGACAACATGAGGACAACATGAAGACAACATGAAGACAACATCAAGAGACAACATGAAGACAACATGAAGACAACATGAAGACAACATGAAGACAACATGAAGACAACATCAAGACAAGATGAAGACAACATGAGGACAACATGAGGGACAACATGAGGACAACATGAAGACAACATGAAGACAACATGAAGACAACATGAGGACAACATGAGGACAACATGAAGACAACATGAAGACAACATGAGGACAACATGAAGACAACATGAGGACAACATGAGGACAACATGAAGACAACATGAAGACAACATGAAGACAACATCAAGACAAGATGAAGACAACATGAGGACAACATGAGGACAACATGAGGACAACATGAAGACAACATGAAGACAACATGAAGACAACATGAGGACAACATGAGGACAACATGAAGACAACATGAAGACAACATGAAGACAACATGAGGACAACATGAAGACAACATGAGGACAACATGAGGACAACATGAAGACAACATGAAGACAACATGAAGACAACATGAAGACAACATGAGGACAACATGAAGACAACATGAGGGCAACATGAAGACAACATGAGGACAACATGAAGACAACATGAAGACAACATGAAGACAACATGAGGGACACATGAAGACAACATGAGGACAACATGAGGGCAACATGAAGACAACATGAAGACAACATCAAGACAAGATGAAGACAACATGAGGACAACATGAGGACAACATGAGGACAACATGAAGACAACATCAAGACAAGATGAAGACAACATGAGGACAACATGAAGACAACATGAAGACAACATCAAGACAAGATGAAGACAACATGAGGACAACATGAAGACAACATGAAGACAACATCAAGACAACATGAAGACAACATGAAGACAACATGAAGACAACATGAAGACAACATGAAGACAACATCAAGACAAGATGAAGACAACATGAGGACAACATGAGGACAACATGAGGACAACATGAAGACAACATGAAGACAACATGAAGACAACATGAGGACAACATGAGGACAACATGAAGACAACATGAAGACAACATGAAGACAACATGAGGACAACATGAAGACAACATGAGGACAACATGAGGACAACATGAAGACAACATGAAGACAACATGAAGACAACATGAAGACAACATGAGGACAACATGAAGACAACATGAGGGCAACATGAAGACAACATGAGGACAACATGAAGACAACATGAAGACAACATGAAGACAACATGAGGGCAACATGAAGACAACATGAGGGACACATGAAGACAACATGAGGACAACATGAGGGCAACATGAAGACAACATGAGGACAACATGAGGGCAACATGAAGACATTATGAGGACAACATGAAGACAACATGAAGACAACATGAGGACAACATGAGGACAACATGAGGACAACATGAGGGCAACATGAAGACAACATGAGGACAACATGAGGGCAACATGAAGACAACATGAGGACAACATGAGGACAACATGAAGACAACATGAGGACAACATGAGGACAACATGAAGACAACATGAGGACAACATGAAGACAACATGAGGACAAAATGAGGACAAAATGAGGACAACATGAGGACAACATGAAGACAACATGAGGACAACATGAGGACATGAGGACAACATGAAGACAACATGAGGACAACATGAGGACAACATGAGGACAACATGAAGACAACATGAGGACAAAATGAGGACAACATGAGGACAACATGAAGACAACATGAGGACAACATGAAGACAACATGAGGACAAAATGAGGACAAAATGAGGACAACATGAGGACAACATGAAGACAACATGAAGACAACATGAAGACAACACGAAGACAACATGTGGGCAACATGAAGACAACATGAAGACAACATGAGGACAACATGAAAACAACATGAGGGCAACATGAAGACAACATGAAGACAACATGAAGACAACATGGAGACAACATCAAGACAAGATGAAGACAACATGAGGACAACATGAGGACAACATGAGGACAACATGAAGACAACATGAAGACAACATGAGGACAACATGAGGACAACATGAGGACAACATGAAGACAACATGAAGACAACATGAAGACAACATGAAGACAACATGAGGACAACATGAGGACAACATGAAGACAACATGAAGACAACATGAAGACAACATGAGGACAACATGAAGACAACATGAGGGCAACATGAAGACAACATGAGGACAACATGAAGACAACATGAAGACAACATGAAGACAACATGAGGGACACATGAAGACAACATGAGGACAACATGAGGGCAACATGAAGACAACATGAAGACAACATCAAGACAAGATGAAGACAACATGAGGACAACATGAGGACAACATGAGGACAACATGAAGACAACATCAAGACAAGATGAAGACAACATGAGGACAACATGAAGACAACATGAAGACAACATCAAGACAAGATGAAGACAACATGAGGACAACATGAAGACAACATGAAGACAACATCAAGACAACATGAAGACAACATGAAGACAACATGAAGACAACATGAAGACAACATGAAGACAACATCAAGACAAGATGAAGACAACATGAGGACAACATGAGGACAACATGAGGACAACATGAAGACAACATGAAGACAACATGAGGACAACATGAGGACAACATGAAGACAACATGAAGACAACATGAAGACAACATGAGGACAACATGAAGACAACATGAGGACAACATGAGGACAACATGAAGACAACATGAAGACAACATGAAGACAACATGAAGACAACATGAGGACAACATGAAGACAACATGAGGGCAACATGAAGACAACATGAGGACAACATGAAGACAACATGAAGACAACATGAAGACAACATGAGGGCAACATGAAGACAACATGAGGGACACATGAAGACAACATGAGGACAACATGAGGGCAACATGAAGACAACATGAGGACAACATGAGGGCAACATGAAGACATTATGAGGACAACATGAAGACAACATGAAGACAACATGAGGACAACATGAGGACAACATGAGGACAACATGAGGGGCAACATGAAGACAACATGAGGACAACATGAGGGCAACATGAAGACAACATGAGGACAACATGAGGACAACATGAAGACAACATGAGGACAACATGAGGACAACATGAAGACAACATGAGGACAACATGAAGACAACATGAGGACAAAATGAGGACAAAATGAGGACAACATGAGGACAACATGAAGACAACATGAGGACAACATGAGGACATGAGGACAACATGAAGACAACATGAGGACAACATGAGGGACAACATGAGGACAACATGAAGACAACATGAGGACAAAATGAGGACAACATGAGGACAACATGAAGACAACATGAGGACAACATGAAGACAACATGAGGACAAAATGAGGACAAAATGAGGACAACATGAGGACAACATGAAGACAACATGAAGACAACATGAAGACAACACGAAGACAACATGTGGGCAACATGAAGACAACATGAAGACAACATGAGGACAACATGAAAACAACATGAGGGCAACATGAAGACAACATGAAGACAACATGAAGACAACATGAGGGCAACATGAAGACAACATGAGGGCAACATGAAGACAACATGAAGACAACATGAGGACAACATGAGGGCAACATGAAGACAACATGAGGACAACATGAGGACAACATGAGGGCAACATGAAGACAACATGAGGACAACATAAAGACAACATGAGGACAACATGAGGACAACATGAGGACAACATGAGGGCAACATGAAGACAACATGAGGACAACATGAGGGCAACATGAGGGCAACATGAAGACAACATGAGGGACACATGAAGACAACATGAGGACAACATGAGGACAACATGAGGGCAACATGAAGACAACATGAGGGACACATGAAGACAACATGAGGACAACATGAGGGCAACATGAAGACAACATGAGGACAACATGAGGGCAACATGAAGACAACATGAGGACAACATGAAGACAACATGAAGACAACATGAGGACAACATGAGGACAACATGAGGACAACATGAGGGCAACATGAAGACAACATGAGGACAACATGAGGGCAACATGAAGACAACATGAGGACAACATGAGGACAACATGAAGACAACATGAGGATAAAATGAGGACAACATGAGGACAACATGAAGACAACATGAGGACAACATGAAGACAACATGAGGACAAAATGAGGACAAAATGAGGACAACATGAGGACAACATGAAGACAACATGAGGACAACATGAGGACAACATGAGGACAACATGAAGACAACATGAGGACAACATGAGGACAACATGAGGACAACATGAAGACAACATGAGGACAACATGAGGACAACATGAGGACAAAATGAGGACAAAATGAGGACAACATGAGGACAACATGAAGACAACATGAGGACAACATGAGGACAACATGAGTACAACATGAAGACAACATGAGGACAACATGAGGACAACATGAGGACAACATGAAGACAACATGAGGACAACATGAGGACAACATGAGGACAACATGAGGACAACAGTTTTGATTTATATTAAATTATAAGCTATGAAATACTAGATTAAATTGGGCTTCATGAAGCTAAAATAAAAAAGGCCAGGCCAACATGGAGGAGAGGAGGAGAGGAAGAGAGGAGGAGAGAGGAGGAGAGGAGGAGAGGAGGAGAGGAGAGGAGAAGAGGAGGAGAGGAGGAGAGGAGGAGAGGAGGAGGAGAGGAGGAGATGAGGAGGAGAGGAGGAGAGGAGGAGGGAGGAGGAGAGGAGGAGGAGAGAGAGGAGGAGATGAGGAGAGAGGAGGAGAGAGGAGGAGAGGAGGAGGAGAGGAGGAGAGGAGAGGGAGGAGGAGAGGAGGAGGAGAGGAGGAGGAGAGGAGGAGGAGAGGAGAGAGGAGGAGAGGAGGAGGAGGAGAGGAGGAGGAGAGGAGGAGGAGAGGAGGAGAGGAGGAGAGGGAGGAGAGGAGGAGAGGAGGAGAGGAGGAGAGGAGGATTTAAAGCGACCGGTTTTACTTCCTGATAATCAGATTAAACGTTAAAGCTCGCGTCCCCGCCGTCTCCAGGACGCCCGGCCACGGACCAGCATGCAACACCACACCGCCGTGGCAACACAACAACAACACAACAACAACACAACAACAACACAACAACAACACAACAACAACACAACAACAACACAACAACAACACAACAACACACGTACTAACACACCGTTATATCCCTTCACATAAAGACATCGGCACCGGGATGTGGTGCAGAACAAGACTCAAATCTGGTGAAATATCAAGAATGAAGGAAATTAAAATTAATTTCAATTTTACTGAAATGTGGAGATCTCACCCCCCCCCCCCCCAAAAAAAATGTAAAAAAAGAGAGAGAGAGAGAGAGAGAGAAATATCCCAAATGTTCCAGAAAAGACGTGACTGGATCATTTCATATATAATTAAATATCTGGGATTTATTTTTGTTATTGAAGAAAACTAATTTTAGTGATAAATTATATTTAAAAAAAAAAAGAAGAAAAGAAACGTGACATCTAATTTCATTTCAAAGCAATCCTGGCAATGACGCGCATTTAAAATCATTTTGGGATTTAAACACGCAGAATTAAAATAATATGTAAACATGATTAACCATAAATCCTCCAAACCTGCAGCCAGGCTCTCCATGAGGTCACGCCCAAAAAAAAGCTCTCAAATCCCTTTTTTAACCTCTGACCCTGAACGCAACACGGCGGCAGAGGAGAGGATATTCTGTTAGAATTGCATTTATTTTTTAAAGAATGGGAAAAAATATGCAAAAAAATATGCAAAATGTCTGCATTTGTCTTATTTTGTTAAGCACTTTGGATACCTGCTGGTAGTTGTAAAGTGCAATATAAATAAATTTTGATTGATTGATTGATTGATTGATAAAGAATGGGAAAAAATATGCAAAATGTCTGCAAGTGAATTATAATATTAATAAGTGTAAGGGAAATAAATCTTAAATTGGTGACGTGTCAGTGTGCAGGTGGGTGTGGTGTGTGGTGTGTGTGTGTGTGGGGGTGTTTTGGGATATTTCGGTGCGTGCTGCAGGGCTGCTGTGTCACCTCAGGTCACCTCTGACACATTTTATTATTGTTATTATTATTATTATTATTATTATTATTATTAATGTTATTAGTTCTGCAGAGGCCGATGCTCCTCGGAGGCCCGGCTGAAGAACAGGAAGGAAGCAATTAATGATCAAATCCACTTTGATTATTTACAGGATCCACCTGCAGGGTTCAATACATGCCCCCCCCCCCTCCCCAGAGCCTCCTGCAGCTGAAGACCCGGATCCATCCTCCCTGTGTGTCCTGACCCTGCGTCACACACACAAACTCGGTATTTCTGCACAAATTACGGAGCCGGTCCGCACACCGCGGAGCCCAGAACCGTGGCAGGAAGTCGCGGACACACGTGCAGTGAGACGGGGACTCAGTGAGTCAAGTGTGGCGCGTGGAGCCCCAGAGGGAAAGTTTTTTGGGGGGTAAAGTAAACACAGAGCCAAGTTTACGCGTCTGTATACGGCCGGACGGGACGGGGGTTACTTTACGCGCCCACATTTTGCGCAAATTACGGCCTTGGAAGTTTACGCTAAAAAGGGAAAGGGAATTAAAAAAAAAAAAAATAAAAACATACAGGCTACACAAACTGGGAGCCGGGGTCCCGGTCGGGCTGGCCGGGCAGCGGCAGCCTGAGCCGGGGCTTCAGTCCGAGGAGAAGCCGGGGGCAGAGCGCTGCAGCCCGCAGAGAAAACAGACCCAAGCAGCGGCTCAAAGCTCCGCAGAAAACAAGTCGGACACACAGCGGGGTTGTGCAATAAATCTGAAGAAATGAAGCGCAGATGTAAATGATTACATGAGGGGAGCCTGCGCTGGTCCGCCATGTGCTGCTGCGGAGAGGACGGACTGGGTTCCGCAGACTCTATAGAGTCTATACGGTCCTCAATGTACAGTAGGCACTCTATAGGAGAGCTGTGCGCGAGCTCTGCTACACAAAAACACAGTTAGGATCATTTAGAAAACTTAAAAAAAGGCAGACTCACCTGTGTTAAACATAGCGGAGAATACATATCTGTCGGATCTAATCTTAGATCGGGAAGGTAGGTGTGTGTGTGTGTGTGTGTGTGTGTGTGTGTGTGTGTGTGTGTATGCGTGTGTGTGTTACTGTAACTCCAGCCTGGGGGTGTGTGTGTGTGTGTCTGCGCGTGCGTGTGCGCAGTGTGTAGTGTATGTGTGAAAAAAAAGAAGGAAAGAACAGAAAAAGGAGTGAGAGAGTGAGGGGTAATAGCGCCCTCCTTTTGCCCCCTTCGCTTTCACATTTCCAACCGGGGCTGAACTTTGACCCCGCCTCGGGTTACATGTAGACTGTCCCGGACCTGTTAGAGGCCCTGCGCCGGGGAGCGCGCAACTTTCAGCCCCGACACGAACAACATCTCCAGCAACAAGAGAAAAGTCCCGTTAAAGAAAAACTGGAAATTAAAAAAAAAGAAGAGAAATAATCACAGGGAAGCCCGGTGGGAGGTACGGGGAGGCGAGAGCGGCCGGTGTACGGTGCAGATTCCCCAAACGTCCCGAAACTGCATTTTTATTTTCAATTTCTATTTCAAACCGCCGGAGCTCCGCGGCGAACAGCGGACCTAGGCAACATGTCTATCCGCCCTGCGGTGCGCTGTGGCCGGCGTGCGGCAGTGCGGCTCCTCGGTGTTCGGGCACGAAGGGTGCGGTGGTGCAGCTGCAGCGGTGTCCGCGGAGTCCCGGGAACAGAGAAAGGCAAAACGGGATCCCTGAGCTGCCAGACGGCCGCCTCGCCTCTAAAACAACCGACAGCTGCTTTCCGTTAATTTATCTCCAACAGGAGGAGACGGTATAGAGAGAGAGAGAGAGAGAGAGAGAGAGAGAGAGAGAGAGAGAGAGAGAGAGAGAGAGAGAGAGAGTCGGCGTTGTCCCGGACGCAGAGCGGAGCGCCACCTCCTCTGCGTGGCTGTCTGCGGCTCCGAGCTCCGGGACTGGGACTCCAATCGCTCCACCGCCGGACTGCGTCGCTTTGTGTGACCCTGCAGAGCCCGAACTGATCGCAATCTCTGCTTATTGATCCGAAAGAAAAACCATCGATCCTCCCCGCGCACTGTGTGTGTGTGTGTGTGTGTGTGTGTGCGTGCGTGTGTGTGTGTGTGTGTTCCGGGATCCCGCAGCTCCGGAGAACGGGGAGATGAAACCATGCATGGGGCTTTTATTGATCGCT
>CM049379.1:1428323-1430823 GCA_026937815.1 Etheostoma perlongum | reverse complement strand
ACTGGTTCCTTTAGTTACTAGTTCCTTTAGTTACTGGTTCCTTTCATTACTAGTTCCTTTAGTTACTAGTTCCTTTAGTTACTGGTTCCTTTAGTTACTAGTTCCTTTAGTTACTGGTTCCTTTCATTACTAGTTCCTTTAGTTACTGGTTCCTTTAGTTACTAGTTCCTTTAGTTACTAGTTCCTTTAGTTACTGGTTCCTTTCATTACTAGTTCCTTTAGTTACTAGTTACACTTCAAACACCTAGTTTTAAGTACATAGTGTAGGCCTATATGTAATATATATCTGTGTGTATCTGTCTGTGTGTATCTGTGTGTACGTGTGTGTGTGTGTATCTGTGTGTGTGTCCCTGTGTGAGAGTGTGTGTGTGTGTGTGTGTCCCTGTGTGTGTATCTGTGTGTGTGTATCTGTGTGTACGTGTGTGTGTGTGTATGTATCTGTGTGTACGTGTGTGTGTGTGTGTGTATCTGTGTGTACGTGTGTGTGTGTGTGTGTATCTGTGTGTACGTGTGTGTGTGTGTATGTATCTGTGTGTACGTGTGTGTGTGTGTGTGTATCTGTGTGTACGTGTGTGTGTGTGTGTATCTGTGTGTACGTGTGTGTGTGTGTGTATGTATCTGTGTGTGTACCTGTGTCCCCACTAACACAGAACGTTAGGGAACGTTAGTTTGTGGTTCTCTAAAGGTTAGTTCAAACCAAACCAAAAACTAACGTTTAGGGAACGTTCCTTCCGGGTTATAACGTTCCCTAAACGTTAAGAGAGAGTTACCTATATTAATGCTTCTATTTACAATAAAAAATAATATAGAAGTTGCAATTCAGCTACCTTTGTCTGATGTATATTAAATAGTAATGTAGCATCCTCCCCCTGATGGCAGCGTCCAAGGCTTGAATGTCCAGTGTTTTTACCTGTGTGTGTATATCTGTGTGTGTGTGTATCTGTGTGTATCTGTGTGTACCTGTGTGTGTATCTGTGTGTACCTGTGTGTGTTCCTGTGTGTGTATCTGTGTGTACCTGTGTGTGTGTGTATGTATCTGTGTGTGTTCCTGTGTGTGTATCTGTGTGTATCTGTGTGTACCTGTGTGTGTGTGTATGTATCTGTGTGTGTATCTGTGTGTTTCTGTGTGTACCTGTGTGTGTGTGTATGTATCTGTGTGTGTTCCTGTGTATATATCTGTGTGTATCTGTGTGTACCTGTGTGTGTGTGTATGTATCTGTGTGTGTATCTGTGTGTGTGTGTATCTGTGTGTACCTGTGTGTGTGTGTATGTATCTGTGTATATATCTGTGTGTATCTGTGTGTATCTGTGTGTACCTGTGTGTGTGTGTATGTATCTGTGTGTGTATCTGTGTGTACCTGTGTGTGTATCTGTGTGTACCTGTGTGTGTGTGTATGTATCTGTGTGTGTTCCTGTGTGTGTATCTGTGTGTACCTGTGTGTGTGTGTATGTATCTGTGTGTTCCTGTGTGTGTATCTGTGTGTATCTGTGTGTACCTGTGTGTGTGTGTATGTATCTGTGTGTGTTCCTGTGTATATATCTGTGTGTATCTGTGTGTATCTGTGTGTACCTGTGTGTGTGTGTATGTATCTGTGTATATATATGTGTGTATCTGTGTGTATCTGTGTGTACCTGTGTGTGTGTGTATGTATCTGTGTATATATATGTGTGTATCTGTGTGTATCTGTGTGTACCTGTGTGTGTGTGTGTATCTGTGTGTATCTGTGTGTATCTGTGTGTACCTGTGTGTGTGTGTATGTATCTGTGTGTGTTTCTGTGTGTATCTGTGTGTATCTGTGTGTACCTGTGTGTGTGTGTGTGTATCTGTGTGTGTATCTGTGTGTATCTGTGTGTATCTGTGTGTACCTGTGTGTGTGTGTATGTATCTGTGTGTGTGTGTATCTGTGTGTATCTGTGTGTGTATCTGTGTGTATCTGTGTGTGTATCTGTGTGTATCTGTGTGTACCTGTGTGTGTGTATCTGTGTGCATCTGTGTGTATCTGTGTGTACCTGTGTGTGTGTGTATGTATCTGTGTGTGTTTCTGTGTGTATCTGTGTGTACCTGTGTGTATCTGTGTGTACCTGTGTGTGTGTATGTATCTGTGTGTGTATCTGTGTGTATCTGTGTGTATCTGTGTGTACCTGTGTGTGTGTGTGTATCTGTGTGTACCTGTGTGTGTGTGTATGTATCTGTGTGTGTTCCTGTGTGTATATCTGTGTGTACCTGTGTGTATCTGTGCATTACTCTACTGCAGTATTAAAGGATCTGATACTTGTTGGTGTCAGCGTGAAGTTTGTCAGCTGATGTCTCCGTCTGCAGGGACCTGTCTCTGCAGCGGGGGGGCAGGATGGGGACGGGGACGGGGAGGGCGGGGGGGGGGACGGGGGGGGGGGTCCCGAGGTTAATGAACAGAAGCTTTTATGTTAATAGGAGGACGGCCGGCGTGATTTAACAAGACAAGCTGCAGATTCACGGTGGCCCGGACACGTCTCCGCCGTC
>CM049379.1:1403323-1410823 GCA_026937815.1 Etheostoma perlongum | reverse complement strand
TGTGTGAGTGTGTGGGGGGGGCCCGGAGAACAACAGCTTGCTCTCAGCAGGGGTCTCGGTGAAGGAGCAGGTGAGGCAGGTATCCATTGCAGCGCTCTTACAGCGTCAACCCGACACCGGTTCAGAGAGCGGAGGTGAAGAGGAGGAAGAGGAGGGTGAGGAAGAGGAGGAGGGTGAGGAAGAGGAGGGAGAAGAGGAAGAGGAGGAGGGTGAGGAAGAGGAGGAGGGTGAGGAAGAGGAGGGAGAGGATCGGGAGGGAGAGGAAGAGGAGGGAGAGGATCGGGAGGGAGAGGAAGAGGAGGGAGAGGAGGAGGGTGAGAGGGTGTCCTGTACCTTAGTGGACTTTTGAAGTCTCTTTATATAGGGGTCCCTAATACTGTATCTGAAGGACCTTAGTGGTCCCTAATACTGTATCTGAAGTCTCTTTTATATAGACCTTAGTGGTCCCTAATACTGTATCTGAAGTCTCTTTATATAGACCTTAGTGGTCCCTAATACTGTATCTGAAGTCTCTTTATATAGACCTTAGTGGTCCTTAATACTGTATCTGAAGTCTCTTTATATAGACCTTAGTGGTCCCTAATACTGTATCTGAAGTCTCTTTATATAGACCTTAGTGGTCCCTAATACTGTATCTGAAGTCTCTTTATATAGACCTTAGTGGTCCCCCTAATACTGTATCTGAAGTCTCTTTATAGACCTTAGTGGTCCCCTAATACTGTATCTGAAGTCTCTTTATATAGACCTTAGTGGTCCCCTAATACTGTATCTGAAGTCTCTTTATATAGACCTTAGTGGTCCCCTAATACTGTATCTGAAGTCTCTTTTATATAGACCTTAGTGGTCCCTAATACTGTATCTGAAGTCTCTTTTATATAGACCTTAGTGGTCCCTAATACTGTATCTGAAGTCTCTTTATATAGACCTTAGTGGTCCCCTAATACTGGATCTGAAGTCTGAGATAGACCATCAGGCAGAGGGGGTTTGAGGCGTTAACCCCGATGATGTCAGCTTCAGATGAGGTAAGTCATGACACAGAGCCAGAGGTTAGTTTCCGGTTAGATCCGCCCCCCCAGCAGCAGATCCTAGCGGGACTTATTGAACCAAGGTGCGCTTGTTTTCCTCAGCTGCAGAGATAATAATCCTCCTCACGTCCATCTGAACAAACATCTCCAGATTCCAGTGGTTCTGGACTTATTTTCTGCACGGATACATCATGCAGACCGTGTCAAACCCAAGGCCTGCGGGCCAAATCCGGCCGCCTCGAAACATTGATCTGGCCCGCATAACAACCTAGGACAGACGTCCTGCCCCCCCAGGTATAACCAGTGGACAGACAGACGTCCTGCCCCCCAGGTATAACCAGTGGACAGACAGACGTCCTGCCCCCCCCCCCCCAGGTATAACCCAGTGGACAGACAGACGCCCTGCCCCCCAGGTATAACCAGTGGACAGACAGACGTCCTGCCCCCCCAGGTATAACCAGTGGACAGACAGACGTCCTGCCCCCCCAGGTATAACCAGTGGACAGACAGACGTCCTGCCCCCCAGGTATAACCAGTGGACAGACAGCGTCCTGCCCCCCCAGGTATAACCAGTGGACAGACAGACGTCCTGCCCCCCAGGTATAACCAGTGGACAGACAGACGTCCTGCCCCCCAGGTATAACCAGTGGACAGACAGACGTCCTGCCCCCCAGGTATAACCAGTGGACAGACAGACGTCCTGCCCCCCAGGTATAACCAGTGGACAGACAGACGTCCTGCCCCCCAGGTATAACCAGTGGACAGACAGACGTCCTGCCCCCAGGTATAACCAGTGGACAGACAGACGTCCTGCCCCCCCAGGTATAACCAGTGGACAGACAGACGTCCTGCCCCCCCCAGGTATAACCAGTGGACAGACAGACGTCCCCCCCCCAGGTATAACCAGTGGACAGACAGACGTCCTGCCCCCCAGGTATAACCAGTGGACAGACAGACGTCCTGCCCCCCCCCCAGGTATAACCCCTGGACAGACAGACGTCCTGCCCCCCAGGTATAACCCCTGGACAGACAGACGTCCTGCCCCCCCAGGTATAACCAGTGGACAGACAGACGTCCTGCCCCCAGGTATAACCAGTGGACAGACAGACGTCCTGCCCCCCCCAGGTATAACCAGTGGACAGACAGACGTCCTGCCCCCCCAGGTATAACCAGTGGACAGACAGACGTCCTGCCCCCCCAGGTATAACCAGTGGACAGACAGACGTCCTGCCCCCCCCAGGTATAACCAGTGGACAGACAGACGTCCTGCCCCCCCAGGTATAACCAGTGGACAGACAGACGTCCTGCCCCCCCAGGTATAACCAGTGGACAGACAGACGTCCTGCCCCCCAGGTATAACCAGTGGACAGACAGACGTCCTGCCCCCCAGGTATAACCAGTGGACAGACAGACGTCCTGCCCCCCCCAGGTATAACCAGTGGACAGACCGACGTCCTGCCCCCCCAGGTATAACCAGTGGACAGACAGACGTCCTGCCCCCCCAGGTATAACCCTGCTGTACTCCGCTGTGTTGATCTCCAGCTGCCTCTCCTCATGTCACTGGATTAATTAAATCCGCTGATCCCATTTCACTGTCCCCCGGTCCTCTGACAGACCTCTCTGTTCACCCTTTCATGGTGGGACTTTCATGGGTGGGGAGTGTGTGGGACGACCCGTCCTCCAAACCAGGAATTCTCAAACTTATTTCAATAGTGTTCCACCTCTTAATCTTTTTTTTTTTAAAAGGTCCCATGGCATGAAAATGTCCCTGAAGGTTTTTAACATTAATATGCCCCCCCCCCCCCCCAGCGTGCCTATGCCCCCCAACCCCCCCAGGTGGCTAGAAATGGTGATAGGTGTAAACCGAGCCCTGGGTATCCTGCTCTGCCTTTGAGGAAATGAAAGCTCAGATGGGCCGAGCTGGAATATTCCCCTTATGAGGTCATAAGGGGAAAGGTTACCTCCCCTTTCTCTGGTTTGCACGCCCAGAGAATTTGCCCTCCCCCCATGAGAGAGAGACATCATGACTTCCAAAAAACAAAGTGGCAGTTGGTCAAACTTGACTAGGGGGGGCTGTTGTTGCTATAACAACAGCCACAGCATCCTAGAGCGCTATGGGCTGACGTTACATAAAACAAAGTGGTGGAGCGAGCTAGAGAAAGGACAGAGAGAGAGATGCTAATGCTAGCTAAACAATGCGGTGGAGCGAGCTAGAGGAAGAACAGAGAGAGAGAGAGAGATGCTAATGCTAGCTAAACAAAGAGGTGGAGCGAGCTAGAGAAAGAACAGAGAGAGAGAGAGATATGCTAATGCTAGCTAAACACAGCTGTGGAACGAGCTAGAGAAAGAACAGAGAGAGAGAGAGAGAGAGGCTAATGCTAGCTAAACAAAGTGGTGGAGCGAGCTAGAGAAAGAACAGAGAGAGAGAGATGCTAATGCTAGCTAATCAACGAGCTAGAGAAAGAACAGAGAGAGAGAGAGAGATGCTAATGCTAGCTAAACAAAGCGGTGGAGCGGGCTAGAGAAAGAACAGAGAGAGAGAGAGAGATGCTAATGCTAGCTAAACAAAGCGGTGGAGCGAGCTTTTTGTCAAATTTTTAAAACATTTTTTTTATTTGCCATTTTTAGATATTTTTGTCACTTTTTTGACTTTTTCTTTTAAAATTTTGTCATTAAAAAAAAAGTTTTTTGTTATACATTTGTCAATTTGTTTTGACATTTTATCCATTTTTGTTTTTATAATTTTTCTGACTTTCATTTTCATTTTTCTGACTTTGTTTTTATTTTTCTGACTTTTTGTCACTTTTTAAAAAAAAATTCTGATATTTTTGTCACTTTGACATTATTTTATCATTTGTTTTCGCTTCAAATGCTATAAAATTGACAAGCAACCCCAAATGCATTGAAAGTAGTGAACAGATCACGTCATTTTATCCCAAATTTCAGATGTAGAAACCTTTGGACCCGAGGACAACGGGGGGTATATTAGTTCATAATTAATATTATACTTGGATTTGAAACAGCCTTAAAGAGAGGGAGAGAGATGGAGAGGGAGATAGAGAGAGAAGGAGAAAGAGGGAAATAGAGAGAGAGAAAAAGGAAAGAGAGGGAGAGAAAAAGAGAGAGGGAAAGAGAGCGAGAGAAAGGAATGAGAGGAGAAAACAGAGGGAAAGAGACAGAAGGATAGAGAGGGAGAGAAAAGGAGAGAGAGACAGAGAAGGAGAGAGATTTTTGAATTGGATGGAATAAAGTCCCTAAATTGAAGATTATCTCCCCTCCAGTGGGAGAGAGCTTCTCCTGAGAAACAGACGAATGTGAGACAGGAAAAGGACCAAAGAAGAAGAACCTGCTGGAGACGGATCCATTCATCCAGGAAGTAGCCTGATCCGAACATGTAAAACACTCGTTAGCTGCAGCCCTACATCCCACAGTAACTGTGTGGAGAGCATGCATCGGGCCGCGTGGCCTGCTGTCCCCCCTACCGTGGCGGATTAAGCAGGAAGCCAGCTGTAGGGGGGGCGTGGAGGGCGGGGGGGGCGGGGGGGGGGGGTCAAAGGGACATGCCGCCATCGGCCTCTCAAGGTGACCGCTGGTAAAAGCTGGCATCACATCTGTAGCTGGGCCCGGCCCGTCCTGACCGCCAGCAGGCAGCACCGGGGGGGGGGGGGGGGGGGGGTCCTGCTGCACGCAGAGGGAGGGGGTAAGGGGGGTAAGGGGGGTAGGGGGGGGGGGGTATCAGGCGATTCTCCAAATCACTCAATGCCAATTTTGCCAATTACAAGTTGTTTCTTTTTACAATATCTCTGCATGGAAACTGGCTCCATGGTGGAAAACTATGTGTAGGGAGGGGGGGAGAGAAAGAAAAAGACAAAGAGAGGGAGGGGGAGAGAGAGGGAGATGGAGAGAGAGGGAGATGGAGAGAGGGAAAGAGAGAGAGGGAGATGGAGAGAGAGGGAGATGGAGAGAGGGAAAGAGAGAGAGGGAGAGAGAAAGAAAGAGGGAGAGAGAGAAAGGGAGAGAGAGAGAGAGGGAGAGAGAGGGAGATGGAGAGAGAGAGAGAGAGGGAGAGAGAAAGAAAGAGGGGGGAAAACAGACGGAGAGTTGAAAAAATCAAGGGAAGACGAGAAGATGGAAAAGGTGTCAGCTAGTTAGAGTCTCTTCTCTCCTCTGGGACAGGAAGAGGAATAAATACATTTATGTGTATATACACACATATATATATATATATATATATATATATATATATATATATATATATATATATATATATATATATATATATATATATATATACAGTGAGTATAATAAGTATTTGAACACGCTGCTATTTTGCAAGTTCTCCCACTTAGAAATCATGGAGGGTCTGAAATTGTCCTCGTAGGTGCATGTCCACTGTGAGAGACATAATCTAAAAAATAATCCAGACATCACAATGTATGATTTTTTAACTATTTATTTGTATGATACAGCTGCAAATAAGTATTTGAACACCTGTCTATCAGCTAGAATTCTGACAAAAAAGGGACAAAAGTGTGAAAAAGAACAACAAAATTTTGAAATTTCGACCCAGAAAAACTAAAAGTTTTGTGGTCGACTCGGGTCAAATTGCCCCGTTGTCCTATACCAATGTTCTTTTTAATTCCCCAAAATAACATGATTGATTCCACCCAACGCTCTTTGCCAAGTACAAATCTCTACTTTCATTAATTTTGGGGCGTCTTATTCAATTTTATAGCATTGTAAAACAAATGGAAGTGTTTTTGAAATAGTATTGAGTAAAAGTTGACATATTCCAGTCTGTGATTATCCATCAACATCCATTCCTTTAATTTTAGTCTCAATAATTCCTAATTTCTGTTTTGCTAACTCAAACATTAGGTATAACTTCCTATAAATGAGCTTTATTGACCATAAATTCCAAAAATAACTGTAAAACTAAAGTTAATAAGTTAAAAGCGTCAACAAAAGTGTTGATTTTCAATATTGACGGGAACACGAGGGTTAAAGAAAAGCCGGTAACCCAGCGCAGGTTGTCCTCCCCTCCCAGAATGCATAGTGGGCTGCCAGGACCCTCCTTTGCAGAGCTGTGGAGGACGGTCTGGCCATGGGAGACTGTGACTAATGTCCCTAACCTGGAAGCCGCTGATCCTCTGGAGGTCCTGGGACCCCCCGTTGAGCCCCAGCAGACGGAGGTCTCGCCTTGATGCCCTTCCAGCTGTTCGTCCTCGCCCCCCCAGGCGGGACGTTGTTGGGTCGGCGGCTCGCCGTGTCGGGGGCACCGGTGCGACGCGGTGCCGGGCGCCCCGGACCGGACAGCTGTAAGTAATGGGGACCCCCACGCGCACTGAATCAACCTAATTAGACGGGGGGGGGGCTGATAACGAGGTGATTGCTAATGAACGAGTCCTTGGAGGAAGATGCTGACAAACACTCGTTTACATCCTGGTCTTTTTGGGTTCTGGGCGCCGGTAAACGGCTCTCTGATGTCCGAGCATATGGCGCCACGGTGACTCCGGCTCGCAGCGCCCGTCTCTAAAAATAACTCCCGGCTAATTAATCAGTCTCGCGTGGAGATCAAACCTGGAGCTGGAGGAGATCTGCAGTTATTAGTTAGACTCAGACTTCTCTTTATTAAAACTTCTGGGATGAAATGATGACAGTATAATGATAGTAATAATAATAATAATAATTATAATTATTATTGGTTCAGTTCAAGATAAATATGTTCTGGCCTCTTAACCCCCAAACCCCCCTTAAGGGTGCACCTTTTAACCCTCCTATTGTATTCGGTCAGAGAAAGTTTCTACATCAGAAATTCAGGTTTCTATCAATTAAAGTATAATAATAATAATAATAATAATAATAATGGTTCCATACGACGCTTCTGACAAGTTAAATAAATGATCAGTTCACTATTTTTTTTTAATTCGGGTGTTTTATCACATTTTATAGCATTTGAAGACTTAAAATCATTAAAAAAAGGTTGAAAAAAATCTATGGAAAAAGCGTAAAAAACAATAAAGATCTTGAGTTTATTTTGCAAGATCTTGACTTTGTTTTGCGAGATCTTGACTTTGTTTTGCGAGATCTTGACTTTATTTTGTGAGATCTTGACTTTGTTTTGCGAGATCTTGACTTTATTTTGCGAGACCTTGACTTTGTTTTGCAAGATCTTGACTTTGTTTTGCGAGTTCTTGACTTTGTTTTGCGAGATCTTGACTTTATTTTGTGAGATCTTGACTTTGTTTTGCGAGATCTTGACTTTGTTTTTGAGATCTTGACTTTGTTTTATTTTGTGAGATCTTGACTTTGTTTTTGCGAGATCTTGATCTTGAGTTTATTTTTTGACTTTGTTTTGCGAGATCTTGACTTTGTTTTTGCGAGATCTTGAGTTTATTTTGCGAGATCTTGACTTTGTTTTGCGAGATCTTGACTTTGTTTTGCGAGATCTTGACTTTTTTTTTAACTTTGTTTT
>CM049379.1:1395823-1398323 GCA_026937815.1 Etheostoma perlongum | reverse complement strand
ACAGAGACAGAGATGGGGGGAGAGAGGGGGGAGACAGAGAGGGGATGGACCGAGGACATAGACAGTGAATGAAACACCTCGGGAGGACGCGAGCTGACATGTAAACAACAGCAACAATGGCCGCCGCATGGAGCAGAGAGCCCCAGCATGTATTTATGGGATAAACAACAACAACAACAACAGTAAACAGTCCTGTACATATACACTGACAGCCATGTTCTTAATTACAACCTTTTAAAATCGCTAGCTTGCTATGCTAATGCTAACCGCTAACTGCTAACCGCTAACATTACATTACTGGTCCACTTTATACTGTATTTTGCAGTTGTAGTTTATTCATTTATTTTTGTAGTTTTACACATTTGAACGCCCTTTGTATGTGTGTGACATGTAAGATATGGTTGTAATAAATAATGGTTCTGGAATATAATATATTTTATGTAATGTTTTTGCCTGTTATATTTAATTTATTGGGCGATAAAGACAGATTTTTGAGATATACAACACACCGTGTGTGTGTGTGTGTGTGTGTGTGTGTGCTCACACATGCGTGTATATATGTATATACACATGTATACACACATGTGTACACACATGTGTGTATATGTGTGTTTAAAACAGTACTACTGATAAGAACATCTGCCTCTGCACCACCAAAGTAAACATACAATAACTATAAGATATATAAATATATAAATATGTAAACACTACTCTCTACTAAATCCAGTCTAATCCGCACCACCATTGGTCCGGACCACTCTGCACCACCATTGGTCCGGACTACTCTGCACCACCATTGGTCAGGACGACTCTGTAACGCCATTGGTCCAGACTACTCTGCACCACCGTTGGTCCGGACTACTCTGCACCACCGTTGGTCCGGACTACTCTGCACCACCATTGGTCCGGACTACTCTGCACCACCGTTGGTCCGGACTACTCTGCACCACCATTGGTCCAGACTACTCTGCACCACCATTGGTCCAGTCTACTCTGCCCCACCATTGGTCCGGACTACTCTGCACCACCATTGGTCCGGACTACTCTGCACCACCATTGGTCCAGTCTACTCTGCACCGCCATTGGTCCGGACTACTCTGTAACGCCATTGGTCCAGACTACTCTGCACCACCATTGGTCCGGACTACTCTGCAACACCATTGGTCCGGACCACTCTGCACCACCATTGGTCCGGACCACTCTGCACCACCATTGGTCCAGACTACTCTGCACCACCGTTGGTCCGGACTACTCTGCACCACCGTTGGTCCGGACTACTCTGCACCACCATTGGTCCGGACTACTCTGCACCACCGTTGGTCCGGACTACTCTGCACCACCATTGGTCCAGACTACTCTGCACCACCATTGGTCCGGACTACTCTGCAACACCATTGGTCCAGACTACTCTGCACCACCATTGGTCCGGACTACTCTGCACCACCATTGGTCCGGACTACTCTGTAACGCCATTGGTCCGGACTACTCTACAACACCATTGGTCCAGTCTACTCTGCAACACCATTGGTCCAGACTACTCTGGACCTTCATTGGTCCGGACTACTCTGCACCGCCATTGCTCCAGACTACTCTGCACCGCCATTGGTCCGGAAAACTCTGCACCGCCATTGGTCCGGACTACTCTGCACCACCATTGGTCCAGTCTACTCTGTACCACCATTGGTCCAGACTACTCTGCACCACCATTGGTCCAGACTACTCTGCACCACCATTGGTCCAGTCTACTCTGTACCACCATTGGTCCAGACTACTCTGCACCACCATTGGTCCAGTCTACTCTGCACCGCCATTGGTCCAGACTACTCTGCACCGCCATTGGTCCAGTCTACTCTGCACCACCATTTGTCCGGACTACTCTGCACCGCCATTGGTCCGGACTACTCTGTAACGCCATTGGTCCAGACTACTCTGCACCACCATTGGTCCGGACTACTCTGCACCGCCATTGGTCCGGACTACTCTGCACCACCATTGGTCCGGACTACTCTGCACCACCATTGGTCCGGTCTTCTCTGCACCACCATTGGTCCGGACTACTCTGCACCACCATTGGTCCGGACTACTCTGCACCACCATTGGTCCGGACTACTCTGCACCACCATTGGTCCGGACTACTCGCACCACCATTGGTCCAGACTACTCTGCACCACCATTGGTCCGGACTACTCTGCACCACCATTGGTCCGGACTACTCTGCACCGCCATTGGTCCGGACTACTCTGCACCACCATTGGTCCGGACTACTCTGCACCACCATTGGTCCAGTCTACTCTGCACCACCATTGGTCCGGACTACTCTGCACCACCATTGGTCCAGACTACTCTGCAACCCCAATGGTCCAGTCTACTATGCACCACCATTGGTCCGGACTACTCTGCATCACCATTGGTCCGGACTACTCTGCACCACCATTGGTCCGGACTACTCTGCACCACCATTGGTCCAGACTACTCTGCAACCCCAATGGTCCAGTCTACT
>CM049379.1:1383323-1390823 GCA_026937815.1 Etheostoma perlongum | reverse complement strand
CTCTGGAGATAAAACTAGAGAGATGTCTCACTCTGGAGATAAAACTAGTGAGATGTCTCACTCTGGAGATAAAACTAATGAGATGTCTCACTCTGGAGACAAAACTAGAGAGATGTCTCACTCTGGAGATAAAACTAGAGAGATGTCTCACTCTGGAGATAAAACTTGTGAGATGTCTAACTCTGGAGATAAAACTAGTGAGATGTGTCACTCTGGAGATAAAACTAGTGAGATGTCTCACTCTGGAAACAACACTAGAGAGATGTCTCACTCTGGAGATAAAAAACTAGCAGAGATGTCTCACTCTGGAGATAAAACTATGAGATGTCTCACTCTGGAGATAAAACTAGAGAGATGTCTACCATGAGATAAAACTAGTGAGATGTCTCACCTGGAGCTAAACTAGTGAGATGTCTCACTCTGGAGATAAAAACTAATGAGATGTCTCATGGAGCTAAAACTAGTGAGATGTCTCACTCTGGAGATAAAACTAGAGAGATGTCTCACTCTGGAGATAAAACTAGAGAGATGTCTCACTCTGGAGCTAAAACTAGTGAGATGTCTCACTCTGGAGATAAAATAGAGACCTAAACACACAGGGTGAAAACAGGATCTGCAGCAGTGTGCAGTACAACAAAAATATGGAGTTTTATAAATCCAAAAAACATGTTACCCATGGAAACGATGTTCAGGGCTCAGCCAATCACAGTAGGACCCCTCCCACCCCAACGATGACCAGGGCTCAGCCAATCACAGAGGGCCCCTCCCACCCCAACCATGGACAGCACAGCATGGGAGGTGGGAATCAAATGGCCGACGCTGGTCCATCTGGGACGCTTCAATGAAATTCAACCAAATTCCAAATGCATCGTCGTATGAGACCTTCATCTTGTTTGTCTTCGCCGTAGCTGCACCACAGCGTATAACCATTCAGCGGAGTACTGTACGCTCTGAAACAGATATTATACACATATAAAACTCGCGTGGCAGAGTATTTGCTTGTCTTCATCCTGCCTACATCGTGGCCCGAGTATTTTACTACTTCACGTAGAGCTCTGGTCCTGAAAAAGTAGAAAAGTAACATTATTCATTTCACTGTTTTCACTGCAACACATCCTGCAGCCACTGATATCGGCACTAGTCATAATAATAATTAATAATTTTATATTTTATACTGCAGTACATGCTGCAGTTTCTGATATCTGCACTAGTCATAATTCTCTTATAATATATAATGATATATAAATATAATATAATTTGATATTGCACATACTTTTATATATATATATATATATTGTTTCTCTTCTTATTTGTCTTCTGTTTCTTTTTGGGAGCCTTGCAACATAATCTCGACAACTGTATATTGTGAATGTGCAGTTGTTGACAATAAAGTCTCTAAGTCTAAGTTTTGATGTAGGCTGAAAATGGTTTAGGATTACTATTATATTAGTTCGGGTTAGAAGGAGGTCAAGCAACGTGGCCTGGGATGTTGGCGGGATGCCTCGAATGTGTTGAAACAGCATGAACGCTTCAGCTTCAGTCACGGAAAACCCACCAAGCTAAAAACACGTACTGCTCCTTTAAGGTCGCCGCGGGCGCAGCTTTCACCTCGCTAAGTCCAGCAGCACAGCAGCGGATATTACAGCCCCGAGCCGGCGCTCGCTTATTGGACCCACAAGCCCGAGACAAAGCTGCAGAGGCAACACACACACACACACGCACACACACACACACACACACACACACACACACACACACACACACACACACACACACACACAGGAAAAGGTAGAGAAAGGTAAAAGGTGGAGGAGTGAGTCGTGTCCGTTAGATCAGTGACAGCCTGAGACACGCCAGGAGATCGAGGACTAAATGTGTCCTCACACTTTCTGCACTGCAAGGGGGACGAGACACTGCCAGGACGGAGAGAGAGAGAGAGAGAGAGAGAGAGAGAGAGAGAGGAGAGAGAGAGAGAGGGAGAGAGGGGAGAGAGAGAGAGAGAGAGAGAGAGAGTACCCTGGACTCAGGAAGTTCAAGCAGACAATTCTAATCCCCCAATTTCCTCCTCTCTAATCATCTCTACCGCTCATGGCCGTCTCCAAATTGGAAACATCTCCTGCACAATATGACACTCCCTCTGCAACACACACACACACACACACACACACACACACACACACACACACACACACACACACACACCTTCCTGTGATGCAAATCGTGGACTCTGGGGTGCTGAAAAGGTCAAATTTGTGTGAAAACGTGACTCCTCTCATTTTATTTCATAGGAGCGAGGTTGATTCTTTGCACTAAAGGACCAGTCCGACTTTTTCTTGTCTCCTCAGATGAGAATCGGTTCTCTGTGAGTTCACTACAGACACAAACTGACACTGTCCTCCCCCAAAACCAGGGCCCCATTAGATAGTCCAAGCATCATTCTGACCTATAGTCATGTTTCTACACTGTAAAACGTTTCACCGTAAATTTACAGTAAGCATACAGATATATGCTGCTCTATACATGCTAAAAGTAGTGATTATTTACATGGAGTCTGGTGGAGATATGCTGCTCTATACATGCTAAAAGTAGTGATTATTTACATGGAGTCTGGTGGAGATATGCTGCTCTATACATGCTAAAAGTAGTGATTATTTACATGGAGTCTGGTGGAGATATGCTGCTCTATACATGCTAAAAGTAGTGATTATTTACATGGAGTCTGGTGGAGATATGCTGCTCTATACACGCTAAAAGTAGTGATTATTTACATAGAGTCTGGTGGAGATATGCTGCTCTATACACGCTAAAAGTAGTGATTATTTACATGGAGTCTGGTGGAGATATGCTCTATACACACTAAAAAGTAGTGATTATTTACATGGAGTCTGGTGGAGATATGCTGCTCTATACACGCTAAAAAGTAGTGATTATTTACATGGAGTCTGGTGGAGATATGCTGCTCTATACACGCTAAAAGTAGTGATTATTTACATGGAGTCTGGTGGAGATATGCTGCTCTATACATGCTAAAAGTAGTGATTATTTACATGGAGTCTGGTGGAGATATGCTGCTCTATACACACTAAAAGTAGTGATTATTTTTTATATTAAATACACGTATATTATTATTTATTTTATGGTATATTATATATTATATAAACATCCTAAGTCCAGTGACCTCAAAAAAGTTAATATTAATGAGATCTGATTACACTCCAGTGTGTATCATACGCAAAATATCCAAACTGGCAGAGATTCAAGAGTGATTATTAATGTGTTTTGTGATTTTATTATTATTATTATTCATGGTGGAGGATGCGCGGTGATGCAGAAACACGGAGGGAATGTAAAGTAGTTACGATGTGTTGATATAATCAGAAAGGACTGACAATGAAAAACTAAACCAGACAGAAGAAATGCAGAAATTAAAGGAAAATAATTTCAATTTATCAATGAAAATCTAACCCCGGTGCAATAAATGCTAAATAATAAAAAATTATAAATATTATAAATATTAATAACTAGAAATGCTTAGAATACTTGTTTTAATGTTTTTAATTTTCTAACCCGATTTCAGATTTTTCTGCATGAGCCGCTTGCAGGTTTTTCAAAATAAAAGCGCAAAGATATTGTGTTATGATGTGAATTATGTGTTTTGAATACCAGAATAACGATTTTTAATATTCTTATAATAGGTGACAAAAACGTCGAAAAAGGCAGAAAAATAACTGAGAAAGCAAAAAATACAATGCGACACAAACGTTGGAAAAAAGCTACGAAAAAACGTTGAAGAAAACAGAAAAAAACCTTAAATACTTGTATAATTATTATTTTATCAAAGCAAATTTCACAATTTTTGCACGAGCCAATTGCAGCTTTTCAAAATAAAAGCGCAGAGTGTTAAGAATTTAAGTTTAAGCGAATGCCAGAACGACACCCTTTCTGTTATGAATGAGAAAATATGGATTATCTGTGATGCTTTTTTTGTAAATAAACCTAAATTACAAAACCTGGCTCTGATAATATAAAAATATAAGCCCTAATAATAATAATAAATCAACAAATTACATCATCAAACAGCAGCTTTTCACCCACAGGAGAGCATGTTTAAATATAAATGAGATTAAAGAACAAAAAAATCATGAAAACGTTAAATTAAAGAAACGCTCCGAACGGAAACCGCAGCAGCTTTCCAGATTTTAAGCAGATAATCCTCTTTGACCTTTTGACCTTTTGACCTTTTGACCTCTTTGACCTCTTTCTGCTGCGTCAGACCGATGGACTCCCGTCCACAGTAACAACATATAATAACACATAACACATTACAATTTAGCTTATACATTGCCGATAAAATGCTTGATTTTTTAAAAATAAACATAAGATATTTTGTATTTTTTTTACCCTCCTGTTGTCCTCCTTTAATAAATATCTATATCTGAAATATGAGTTTCTTTTTAACCAAATTACCATAAAAATGGATTCCTTCCAACGCTCATTCATAATATTAGGTATAATTCTATATAATGAGGTTTAACTCTAATATTAGGTATAATTCTATATAATGAGGTTTAACTCTAATATTAGGTATAATTCTATATAATGAGGTTTAACTCTAATATTAGGTATAATTCTATATAATGAGGTTTAACTCTAATATTAGGTATAATTCTATATAATGAGGTTTAACTCTAATATTAGGTATAATTCTATATAATGAGGTTTAACTCTAATATTAGGTATAATTCTATATAATGAGGTTTAACTCTAATAGGTATAATTCTATATAATGAGGTTTAATAATTTAGGTATAATTCTATATAATGAGGTTTAACTCTAATATTAGGTATAATTCTATATAATGAGGGTTTAACAGGTATAATTCTACTAATATTAGGTAATTCTATATAATGAGGTTTAACTCTAATATTAGGTATAATTCTATATAATGAGGTTTAACTCTAATATTAGGTATAATTCTATATAATGAGGTTTAACTCTAATATTAGGTATAATTCTATATAATGAGGTTTAACTCTAATATTAGGTATAATTCTATATAATGAGTATAATTCTATATAATGAGGTTTAACTCTAATATTAGGTATAATTCTATATAATGAGGTTTAACTCTAATATTAGGTATAATTCTATATAATGAGGTTTAACTCTAATATTAGGTATAATTCTATATAATGAGGTTTAACTCTAATATTAGGTATAATTCTATATAATGAGGTTTAACTCTAATATTAGGTATAATTTATATAATGAGGTTTAACTCTAATATTAGGTATAATTCTATATAATGAGGATTAGGGTTTAACTCTAATATTAGGTATAATTCTATATAATGAGGTTTAACTCTAATATTAGGTATAATTCTATATAATGAGGTTTAACTCTAATATTAGGTATAATTCTATATAATGAGGTTTAACTCTAATATGAGGTTTATAATTTATAATTCTATATAATGAGGTTTAACTCTAATATT
Source organism: Etheostoma perlongum (assembly GCA_026937815.1). Taxonomy (NCBI): domain Eukaryota; kingdom Metazoa; phylum Chordata; class Actinopteri; order Perciformes; family Percidae; genus Etheostoma; species Etheostoma perlongum. The sequence goes on along the minus strand of CM049379.1, from coordinate 1,385,329 downwards.
AGGTATAATTCTATATAATGAGGTTTAACTCTAATATTAGGTATAATCTATATAATGAGGTTTAACTCTAATATTAGGTATAATTCTATATAATGAGGTTTAACTTTAATATTAGGTATAATTCTATATAATGAGGTTTAACTCTAATATTAGGTATAATTCTATATAATGAGGTTTAACTCTAATATTAGGTATAATTCTATATAATGAGGTTTAACTCTAATATTAGGTATAATTCTATATAATGAGGTTTAACTAGGTTTATAATTCTATATAATGAGGTTTAACTCTAAATTAGGTATAATTCTATATTGAGGTATAATTCTATATAATGAGGTTTTAACTCTAATATTAGGTATAATTTATATAATTCTATATAATGAGGTTTAACTCTAATATTAGGTATAATTCTATATAATGAGGTTTAACTCTAATATTAGGTATAATTCTATATAATGAGGTTTAACTCTAATATTAGGTATAATTCTATATAATGAGGTTTAACTCTAATATTAGGTATAATTCTATATAATGAGGTTTAACTCTAATATTAGGTATAATTCTATATAATGAGGTTTAACTCTAATATTAGGTATAATTCTATATAATGAGGTTTAACTCTAATATTAGGTATAATTCTATATAATGAGGTTTAACTCTAATATTAGGTATAATTCTATATAATGAGGTTTAACTCTAATATTAGGTATAATTCTATATAATGAGGTTTAACTCTATATTAATTCTATATAATGAGGTTTATAATTCTATATGAGGTTTAACTCTAATATTAGGTATAATTCTATATAATGAGGTTTAACTCTAATATTAGGTATAATTAATATATAATGAGGTTTAACTCTAATATTAGGTATAATTCTATATAATGAGGTTTAACTCTAATATTAGGTATAATTCTATATAATGAGGTTTAACTCTAATATTAGGTATAATTCTATATAATGAGGTTTAACTCTAATATTAATAATTATATAATGAGGTTTAATTATATGAGGTTTAACTCTAATATTAGGTATAATTCTAAAATGAGGTTTAACTCTAAAATAAAACTGTTAAAAACTCTAATATTAGGTATATATAATGAAGATTAGTTTAATAAATTAAGAAGAAAATGAAGATTTGTAGTTTTTACAAATTAAGAAGAAATAGATTTCTAGTTTTTGAGTTTACTCGCCTTTAATATTTGGAGCATGCATGAACATTAACATGAAATACACTCGAAAAACTAAGGAAGGGGAAAGAAAAGCTAGAAGTATTATTCTCATAGAGGTTGAAAAGCATTAAACAATAAATACAAATAACCTGAACAACAACAACGACATTAACATGAAAAAGATGTGATTGTATTTTGGACATTTAGAGACATTTCGGGGGACATTTTCTTTGTATTTCACAAAGAAATGTCCACGTTATTGTCATGGAGGTTAATAAGCATCAAACGAAGAAGAAGAAGAAGAAGAAGAAGAACAAATGAAGAAGAAAAACTGCCGAATGTGCAGCTGGGACATTTCTGCAGAAGAAGACGTCTCGGCTGCAGCTCGGTGGGACCGACCTCCTTATTTAAGACACATATAGGCTACCCTAAGTGAAAAAAGACAACCGGTCTCCACGGCGACGCATAAAATTACAATTATTCAAGGCTCTAATTAATAAAAACAAAACAACAACAACAACAACAACAACAAAACACATGTTCACCCACAAACAACACGCCGATATTATCAGAGATCTTTAAGAAAAAAAGGAATAAAAATCACCAAGTTAAATTAAATTGTCCTCCAAACGAGCCAACACACACACACACACACACACACACACACACACACACACACACACACACACACACACACACACACACACCTCGGCACGGAGCGGCCAGCAGAATAAAAACCTCCCATTAAAATCCCCAGGCTGCCCGCCGCCGTCCCGCTAAGCTGCACGGAGAAAGTGTGTGTGTGTGTGTGTGTGTGTGTGTGTGTGTGTGT
>CM049379.1:1375823-1378323 GCA_026937815.1 Etheostoma perlongum | reverse complement strand
TACTATATACCCACTATATACAGTACTATATACCCACTATATACAGTACTATATACCCACTATATACAGTACTATATACCCACTATATACAGTAGTACTATATACCCACTATATACAGTACTATATACCCACTATATACAGTACTATATACCCACTATATATATATACCCACTATATACAGTACTATATACCCACTATATACAGTACTATATACCCACTATATACAGTACTATATACCCACTATATACAGTACTATATACCCACTATATACAGTACTATATACCCACTATATACAGTACTATATACCCACTATATACAGTACTATATACCCACTATATACAGTACTATATACCCACTATATACAGTACTATATACCCACAGTAATACTATATACAGTACAGTACTATATACCCACTATATACAGTACTATATACCCACTATATACAGTACTATATACCCACTATATACAGTACTATATACCCACTATATACAGTACTATATACCCACTATATACAGTACTATATACCCACTATATACAGTATATATACCCACTATATACAGTACTATATACCCACTATATACAGTACTATATACCACTATATACAGTACTATATACCCACTATATACAGTACTATACTATAATTATATACAGTACTATATACCCACTATATACAGTACTATATACCCACTATATACAGTACTATATATACTATATACAGTACTATATACCCACTATATACAGTACTATATACCCACTATATACAGTACTATATACCCACTATATACAGTACTATATACCCACTATATACAGTACTATATACCAGTACTATATACCCACTATACAGTATATATACCCACTATATACAGTACTATATACCCACTATATACAGTACTATATACCCACTATATACAGTACTATATACCCACTATATACAGTACTATATACCCACTATATATCCCACTATAGTACTATATATCCTATATACCCACTATATATACAGTACTATATACAGTACCACTACTATATACAGTACTATATACCACTATATACAGTACTATATACCCACTATATACAGTACTATATACCCACTATATACAGTACTATATACCCACTATATACAGTACTATATACCCACTATATACAGTACTATATACCCACTATATACAGTACTATATACCCACTATATACAGTACTATATACCCACTATATACAGTATTATATACCCACTATATACAGTACTATATACCCACTATATACAGTACTATATACCCACTATATACAGTACTATATACCCACTATATACAGTACTATATACCAGTACTATATATATACAGTACTATATACCACTATATACAGTATATATACTATATACAGTACACAGTATATATACAGTACTATATACCAGTATATACATATATACCCACTATATACAGTACTATATACCCACTATATACAGTATTATATACCCACTATATACAGTACTATATACCCACTATATACAGTATTATATACCCACTATATACAGTATTATATACCCACTATATACAGTACTATATACCAACTATATACAGTACTATATACCCACTATATACAGTATTATATATACACTATATATAATATATTTATATAATAAATATATATACACTGTATATATATTTATATAAAATATATATTCAATGTATATAATATATGTATATAGTATACTGTACATACAAATATATATACACTATATATAATATATATAGCCTACTATATATACAGTGAGTAAAATAAGTATTTGAACACGCTGCTATTTTAAGAATCCAACTACTAACATGGCCAAGACCAAAGAGCTGTCCAAAGACACTAGAGACTAAATTGTCCACCTCCACAAGGCTGGAAAGGGCTACGGGGACATGTCCAAGCAGCTTGGTGAAAAAAGGTCCACTGTTGGAGCAATCATTAGAAAATGGAAGAAGCTAAACATGACTGTCCATCTCCCTCGGACGGGGGCTCCATGCAAGATCTCACCTCGTGGGGTCTCAGTGATCCTAAGAAAGGTGAGAAATCAGCCCAGAACTACACGGGAGGAGCTGGTCCATGACCTGAAAAGAGCTGGGACCACCGTTTCCAAGGTTACTGTTGGTAATACACTAAGACGTCATGGTTTGAAATCATGCATGGCACGGAAGGTTCCCCTGCTTAAACCAGCACATGTCAAGGCCCGTCTTAAGTTTGCCAATGACCATTTGGATGATCCAGAGGAGTCATGGGAGAAAGTCATGTGGTCAGATGAGACCAAAATAGAACTTTTGGTCATAATTCCACTAACCGTGTTTGAGGAAGAAGAATGATGAGGACCATCCCAAGAACACCATCCCTACTGTGAAGCATGGGGGGGTAGCATCATGCTTTGGGGTGTTTTTCTGCACATGGGACAGGGAGACTGCACTGTATTAAGGAGAGGAGGACCGGGGCCATGTATTGGGAGATTTTGGGGAACAACCTCCTTCCCTCAGT
>CM049379.1:1374304-1375323 GCA_026937815.1 Etheostoma perlongum | reverse complement strand
TGTTGTCTTCATGTTCATGTTGTCTTCATGTTGTCTTCATGTTGTCTTCATGTTGTCTTTTTGTCCCTCATGTTGTCTTCATGTTGTCTTCATGTTCCCTCATGTTGTCCTCATGTTGTCTTCTGTTGTCTTCATGTTGTCCTCATGTTGTCCCTCATGTTGTCCTCATGTTCCTCCTCATGTTGCCCTCATGTTGCCCCTCATGTTGTCCCTCATGTTGCCCTCATGTTGCCCCTCATGTTGACCTCATGTTGCCCTCATGTTGCCCTCCTCATGTTGCCCTCATGCCCTCATGTTGTCCTCATGTTGCCCTCATGTTGCCTCATGTTGTCCCTCCCATGTTGTCTTCATGTTGTCTTCATGTTGTCTCTCATGTTGTCCTCATGTTGTCTTCATGTTCTCCTCATGTTGTCCTCATGTCCTCATGTTCTCCTCATGTTGTCCTCATGTTGTCTTCATGTTCTCCTCATGTTGTCCTCATGTTGTCATGTTGTCCTCATGTTGCCCTCATGTTGCCCTCATGTTGTCCTCATGTTGTCCTCATGTCATGTTGCCCCTCATGTTGTCCCTCATGTTTGCCCCTCATGTTGCCCCTCATGTTGCCCTCATGTTGCCCCTCATGTTGTCCTCATGTTGTCCTCATGTTGTCCTCATGTTGTCCTCATGTTGTCTTCATGTTGTCCTCATGTCGTCTTCATGTTGTCTTCATGTTGTCCTCATGTTGTCCTCATGTTGTCCTCATGTTGTCCTCATGTTGTCCTCATGTTCTCCTCATGTTGTCCTCATGTTGTCCTCATGTTGTCCTCATGTTGTCCTCATGTTGTCCTCATGTTGCCCTCATGTTGTCCTCATGTTGTCCTCATGTTGCCCTCATGTTGTCCTCATGTTGTCCTCATGTTGTCCTCATGTTGTCTTCATGTCGCCCTCATGTCGTCTTCATGTTGTCTTCATGTTGTCTTCATGTTGTCCTCATGTTGTCCTCATGTTGTCCTCATGTTGTCCTCATGTTCTCCTCATGT
>CM049379.1:1369304-1371804 GCA_026937815.1 Etheostoma perlongum | reverse complement strand
GTCCCCCCCCCCAGCTGTCCCATGCCGATGGTCGGGGTGAAACGTTGTGGGTTTAAAGTGATTTTGTTGTTTTCTTCGCGTGTAGGTCTGTGATGATTGGCTCAGCGAGATGGAAGAGGCGGGGCCAGAGAGCCTCTGGGCCAATCAGAGGAGGCCACGGGTGGGAGACTTTTAAATTATGCAGCTGTTTCACTTCATACCTGCAGCCAATCAGAGACCTGGAGCTAATGCTGTGTGTGTGTGTACGTGTGTGTGTGTGTGTGTGTGTGTGTGTGTGTGTGTGTGTGTGTGTGTGTGTACGTGTGTGTGTGTGTGTGTGTGTGTGTGTGTGTGTGTGTGTGTGTGTTTTAACAGTGATCTTCCTGAAAGAGAAGATGGGGAGGGAGAGGAAACTCCTGCCTTCAGTCACTGGGGACCCCCCCGCAGGTAACCCCCCTTTCTGGGGGTAATAAGAAGTGTGCGTGTGTATCTGGGGTATCAAGGAGTGTGTGTGTCCTGCAGGGTGGAGGGTGGTTCTGTGGGGTATCTGGGGTAATAAGGAGTCTGTGTGCCCTGCAGGGTGGAGGGTGGTTCTGTGGGGTATCTGGGGTAATAAGGAGTGTGTGTGTCCTGCAGGGTGGAGGGTGGTTCTGTGGGGTATCTGGGGTAATAAGGAGTGTGTGCGCCCTGCAGGGTGGAGGGTGGTTCTGTGGGGTATCCTAAGGGCCCTGCAGGGTGGAGGGTGGTTCTGTGGGGTATCTGGGGTAATAAGGGAGCGCCCTGCAGGGTGGAGGGTGGTTCAGGGTATCTGGGGTAATAAGGGTTGTGTGCAGGGTGGAGGGTGGTTCTGTGGGGTATCTGGGGTAATAAGGCGTGTGTCCCCCAGGGTGGAGGGTGGTTCTGTGGGGTATCTGGGGTAATAAGGAGTGTGTGTGTCCTGCAGGGTGGAGGGTGGTTCTGTGGGGTATCTGGGGTAATAAGGATTGTGTTTGTCCTGCAGGGTGGAGGGTGTTCTGTGGGGTATCTGGGGGAGTGTGTGTGTCCTGGGGTGGAGGGTGGTTCTGTGGGGTATCTGGGGTATCAAGGAGTGTGTGTGTGTCCTGCAGGGTGGAGGGTGGTTCTGGGGTATCTGGGGTAATAAGGATTGTGTGTGTCCTGCAGGGTGGAGGGTGGTTCTGTGGGGTATCAGGGGTAATAAGGAGTCCCCAGCAGCCCCTGCAGGGTGGAGGGTGGTTCTGTGGGGTATCTGGGGTAATAAGGAGTGTGTGTGTCCTGCAGGGTGGAGGTGGTTCTTTGGGGTATCTGGGGTAATAAGGAGTGTGTGTGTCCTGCAGGGCAAAACGGGGTTCCTGGGGTATCTGGGATAATAAGGAGTGTGTGTGTCCTGCAGGGTGGAGGGTGGTTCTGTGGGGTATCTGGGGTAATAAGGAGTGTGTGTGTCCTGCAGGGTGGAGGGTGGTTCTGTGGGGTATCTGGGGTAATAAGGAGTGTGTTTGTCCTGCAGGGTGGAGGGTGGTTCTGTGGGGTATCAGGGGTAATAAGGAGTGTGTTTGTCCTGCAGGGTGGAGGGTGGTTCTTTGGGGTATCTGGGGTAATAAGGAGTGTGTGTGTCCTGCAGGGTGGAGGGGGGTTGTGTGGGGTATCTGGGATAATAAGGAGTGTGTGTCCCCTGCAGGGTTGAGGGTGGTTGTGTGGGGTATCAGGGGTAATAAGGAGTGTGTTTGCCCCCAGGGTGGAGGTGTTGCCCCAGGCTGGCCAGTCTCTGGGGCTGAGCATCGTGGGCGGGCGTCATGTGATCAAACGTCTGAGGAACGGCGAGGAGCTGAAGGGGATCTTCATCAAGCAGGTCCTCCCCAGTGCATCCAGGACCAGCCTGAAGTTATGGACAAGATCCTGGAGGTACACATGTCACACCCCGGCAAGAATGCCGTGGTGTCAAACTGTTGGTTAAAAATCCTTCCTCTGACAAATACGACCCAGACCGGGCCGTTCGCAAAATGTAACACTTTAATCTAAAACAGGTTAAAAGTTGTAAAACAGCTAAAAAGACACAAGTAGAAGTTTAAACAGCTGGTCTCCTGCTGCTAGTCCCCAGTGTTCCTTACAGTCTGGAGTTATGTTGGTCTCTAGTCCCCGGTGTTCCTTACAGTCTGGAGTTATGTTGGTCTCTAGTCCCCGGTGTTCCTTACAGTCTGGAGTTATGTTGGTCTCTAGTCCCCGGTGTTCCTTACAGTCTGGAGTTATGTTGGTCTCTAGTCCCCGGTGTTCCTTACAGTCTGGAGTTATGTTGGTCTCTAGTCCCTGGTGTTCCTTACAGTCTGGAGTTATGTTGGTCTCTAGTCCCCAGTGTTCCTTACAGTCTGGAGTTATGTTGGTCTCTAGTCCCGGTGTTCCTTACAGTCTGGAGTTATGTTGGTCTCTAGTCCCGGTGTTCCTTACAGTCTGGAGTTATGTTGGTCTCTAGTGGTGTTCCTTACAGTCTGGAGTTATGTTGGTCTCTAGTCCCTGGTGTTCCTTACAG
>CM049379.1:1359304-1364304 GCA_026937815.1 Etheostoma perlongum | reverse complement strand
AGTAGTAGTACTAGTAGTAGTACTCCTCCTCCTCCAGCAGAGTAGTAGTAGTAGTAGTAGTAGTAGTAGTAGTAGTACTAGTAGTACTCCTCCTCCTCCAGCAGAGGGGTAGTAGTAGTAGTAGTAGTAGTAGTAGTAGTACTCCAGCAGAGGGCAGTACAGCCCTAATGTAACTGTGTATCTCTGTCTGCAGACAGCAGCTGTAGCTCCGCCCCCTCTGAGACAGCCCCCGCCCTACAGACCTCCCAGCCAATCAGAACAGGAGCTCACGTCTGACCTGGAGCAGGCCAGAGGTCAGTAACACACACACACACACATACACATACACTCATGCAAACACATACACACACACATGCATACATGCACGCACACAGACACACACACACACACAAAAGTCTGCTCTCAGGGTGAAACTGATGATTGTTTACAGGAACTGTGTATATGTGTGTGTGTGTGTGTGTGTGTGTGTGTGTGTGTGTGTGTGTGTGTGTGTGTGTGTGTGTGTGTGTGTCTTTCTGAGATATTGTAAAGTTTTGGGTCTGTTGACATCAGGGTATCTTAGTCTCGGATCTGAAAGTATCTCAGAGTACTCTGAGTACTCTGAGTACTGCAGAGTGTGTATGTTGTCCTCTGAGCTGTGGGACAGGCTGTCTCGGTGTGTTAACGCGTCCCTCTCTGTCTCCGCAGGAGTCTTTTGAAGCAGCCGTCCCTCCGTCCGTCACCGAGCGGACCGACGTCCTTATTAACTTCTTATTCCCTCGCTCGCCCTCTCTCTCTCTCTCTCTCTCCTCTCTCTCTCTCCTCTCTCTCTCTCGGGTGTCTTCTTGCTGCTGGTGGTCTGGGTGCGCTTGGTTTTGGGCTTGGTGCGTCTGTGGCGGACGGACGGACGGGGCTGCGGGGGGGGTGTTTCCTGGCTGCTGATTGGAGGGTTTCCTGCTGGTGTTTTGGGGTTTTATAATCAGATGGATGGTGATCTTTATGTATCTGGACTTTGAATTCTACCCGGAGACTCGTGATGTAACGATGCGCTCAACTCCCCATTGGATACAATGTTTCCTGCCAGTGTTTTGCTTTTTAAACAAAGTTTTTTTAGGTTTATTTTTCCGTTTTTTTGTCCTTAATTTTTTTAATTTATTTAACTTTTTTTTTTTTTAAACTTTTTTTATTTATTTTTTTTTTTGTCAAATATTTCTATTTCTCGATCCATGTATAGGCTCTATGTGTCCTGGGACACGTAAACAAAACTCCTTTTTTTCAGGTTTTTTATTTTTATTATTTTGTTTTTTATTTGTATTTTTTTTGTCATCTTCAGAGTTTTTGTCGCCTTTTATTGAAGATTTTTAGGAATATTTTTGCTTTTCAATAAATAATAAAACACTTTTTGCGCTTTTTTTAGATTTTTAAAGCCCATGTTGCAAGTTAACCACCACTGTTGATTATTGGGTACAAAAAACACTCGAGATATGTATATCATTTTTAAAAATGTCTCCAAATAGTGTTAAAAGTTAGTTTTTGGTCATTTTTGGTGTTCGCGGGTTTATGAAGTCAATTCGGCGATGACGTCACGTAGGGGAGTTAAGTCTCAGCCTAGCACTAGAACTACGGAGACTGACTGGGAGGAAGAGGAGGAAGAGGAGGAAAGGCCAGCAGCCGAATAATTACCAACCTGCCAGACGTGAGAGGGCAAATGAGGAATTGTCAAGATTGTGGGGAAGTCTCCTTCATTTATCTCCTTCATTTATCTCCTTTATTTATCTCCTTTATTTATCTCCTTTATTTATCTCCTTTATTTATCTCCTTTATTTTAGCAACGCAGCAGTACATACAATGACTTTACTTTTTACTGTCAGTGAATAGCACCGACTGAACGTCAACGTTTTCTTTTGATCTAGTGACAGTGATCCTGTCGTTAGTTCAGATAAGTACTGCTACACTTATCTAGATATAGTAATAGAAGTACTGGTACACTTATCTAGATATAGTAATAGAAGTACTGGTACACTTATCTAGATATAGGAATAGAAGTACTGGTACACTTATCTAGATATAGTAATAGAAGTACTGGTACACTTATCTAGATATAGTAATAGAAGTACTGGTACACTTATCTAGATATAGTAATAGAAGGCATCCCCGAATGTTATTTCTAAGTGTTTACCTCTTCCTCCGGTGAAAACGTGTCGCTGTTTGGCCGGTGCTTGTGTGTGTGGCGGCGAAGCTGCGGTGGAGAGCGGGTGCTGTTGGGGGGCGAGCCTCCGGTCGGGAAGCAAGCCTGCCGCCGGTCAGGAAGCGAGCCTGCCGCCGGTCAGGAAGCGAGCCCCTCCGGTCGGGAAGCGAGCCCCTCCGGTCGGGGAGCGAGAGCCTCCGGTGGGGGAGCGAGCCCCTCCGGTCGGGGAGCGAGCCCCTCCGGTCGGGAAGCGAGCCCCTCCGGTCGGGGAGCGAGCCCCTCCGGTCGGGAAGCGAGCCCCTTCCGGTCGGGGGAGCGAGCCCCTCCTGGTCGGGAAGCGGCCCCTCCTGGTCGGGAAGCCTCCGGTCAGGAGCGAGCCCCTCCGGTCGGGAAGCGAGCCCCTCCGGTCAGGAAGCGAGCCCCTCCGGTCAGGAAGCGAGCCCCTCCTGGTCAGGAAGCGAGCCCCTCCTGGTCGGGAAGCGAGCCCCCTGGTCCGGCCCCTCCGGTCAGGAAGCGAGCCCCTCCGGTCAGGAAGCGAGCCCCTCCTGGTCAGGAAGCGAGCCCCTCCTGGTCAGGAAGCGAGCCCCTCCTGGTCGGGAAGCGAGCCCCTCCTGGTCGGGAAGCGAGGCCCTCCGGTCGGGAAGCGAGGCCCTCCGGTCGGGAAGCGAGCCCCTCCGGTTGGGGAGCGAGCCTGCCGCCGGTCAGGAAGCGAGGGGAGCGAGCCCCTCCTGGTCAGGAAGCGAGCCCCTCCTGGTCGGGAAGCGAGCCCCTCCGGTCGGGGGAGCGAGCCCCTCCTGGTCGGGAAGCGAGCCCCTCCTGGTCGGGAAGCGAGCCCCTCCTGGTCGGGAGCGAGGCCCTCCGGTCGGGAAGCGAGGCCCTCCGGTCGGGAAGCGAGCCCCTCCGGTTGGGGAGCGAGCCTGCCGCCGGTCAGGAAGCGAGCCCCTCCGGTCGGGAAGCGAGGCCCTCCGGTCGGGAAGCGAGCCCCTCCGGTTGGGGAGCGAGCCTGCCGCCGGTCAGGAAGCGAGCCCCTCCGGTCGGGAAGCGAGCCCCTCCGGTCGGGAGCGAGCCCCCGAGCCTGCCGCCCGGTCAGGAAGCGAGCCCCTCCGGTCAGGAAGCGAGCCCCTCCGGTCAGGAAGCGAGCCCCTCCGGTCGGGAATCAGCTGATCTGAAGATGCCTAAATCCGTTTGTGACATTTCAGACAGGATCATGGTCCTCCCCAACCAGCACGCACCAGTATTGTAATTGTTTCTATTTCAAACATCACTGCAGGTTGATTGTGGGCGACAACGCGGTCGTGTTAGCTTACCGAAACTCTACTGCCGAAGTTGCTGGCTGGCTACGTGACGTTAGCTATATCTGCTAGCATCCGTACAGGCTAACTATAGCCAGTTAGCTTTGTGTGTAACGTAACAACCCCCCCATCTCGTAGGAGCGAAGCTTACTATTTCATTCAATACAATTATGGTACAACAGGTGCACTAATGCCACATGTATGATGTTGACAACATGGACGCATATATAGGCAACACCATAGGCAATCGTAGTATTTACCTAGCAGGCTAGGCTAACGCTGTTGTGCTAACGTCCGGCGGCGCAGCGTTAGCTAGCAGTCTAAACTTGTGAAAAGCCGAACAACACCCCCGTCTAAGCTGTGTTTCACTTTCTCTCCAATATTATTATAAATATAATAAAGTCACATGGACTCGGTCGAGACCATAGACTGTTAATATTAAAGACCAGAAGCCACATTAGGCCAGACCAGTGGTAAATACAACGCAGGCTGCTCTGTTATCTCCCTAATGGGACGTCATGCAATGCATTGTGGGGGGGAAAATGAAACACTGTAAAATTGTGCCTAATTTTGTATTATATTAAATTTTGCGATATCCAACACCATCAAATACAACGGATAACAGTTCAAATATTTACTACCAACAAGCAAATTGCACAAATTCGTTGCAAAATTAAACCTGCAACATGGATTTTAAATATTTTTTTCAGTTTCTTTATTCTTTTTGTTGGACAATATATTATTAATATATAATTAATATATTTTTTAACGTTTTTCGTCTTTTGTGGAGTTTTATTTTCTGAGTTTTTTGTCGCCTTTTTATTGAAGCATTTTAGGATTTTTTTTGTGTTTTTATAAAACATTTTTCATGCTTTTTTCCCAGAGTTTTTGTCATTTTTTAATATATTTTTTCAGATTTTTATAATTATTTTTCAAGGCTTTGTGCCCCTTATTTAATCTTTCAACAAATCAAATTTAAATTTTTTTTTTTTTTTAAAAACCTTTTTTAGGATTTTTTTTGTGCGTTTTTATAAAAAAGAATTTGACGATTATCCCCAGAGTTTTTGTCTTTTTAATAATGTTTTTTTTTCTAATTTTTTTCTAATTATTTTTCAAGGCTTTGTCGCTTTTTTAAGTTTTTATTTTCTTCTTTTGTGTTTTTTCTTGGATAATTTTCTCCACATTTGTCTTCTTTGTGGAGTTTTATTTCCAAAGTTCTTGCTTCTTCTTTCTGAGTTTTTGTCGTTTTTTAATAAACTTTTTTGGAACGTAGTCCCCATTCAATACAAAGTTTCCCCTCAGGTTATTTTTATTTAATTTTATTTTTTTAACTTCACTTTTTTGACTTTTTTTTTGTTTTTCTTTATTTTATTTCTTTTTTACTTTTTTTGTACTTTATAAATTTTTTTTGGTACTTTATTTTTTTAATTTAATTTAATTTTTTTTAATTTCCCGATCCATGCATACGTGTCCCGGGACCCCCCCAGGGTGCCTCTTCTTCTTCTCTCCACGTCTGTCTCAGGCTGCAGAAATATATATAT
>CM049379.1:1349304-1354304 GCA_026937815.1 Etheostoma perlongum | reverse complement strand
AGAGATGCAGTAGATGCAGTAGATGCAGTAGAGGAGTAGATGCAGTAGAGGGGTAGATGCAGTAGAGGGGAGTAGAGTAGAGGGAGTAGATGCAGTAGAGGGAGTAGATGCAGTAGAGGGAGTAGATGCAGCAGTAGAGGGAGTAGATGCAGTAGATGCAGTAGAGGGAAGTAGATCCAGTAGAGGGAGTAGATGCAGTAGAGGGAGTAGATGCAGTAGATGCAGTAGAGGAAGAGATGCAGTAGATCCAGTGCAGTAGAGGAGTAGATGCAGTAGAGGGAGTAGATGCAGTAGAGGGAGTAGATGCAGTAGATGCAGTAGAGGAAGTAGATCCAGTAGAGGGAGTAGATGCAGTAGAGGGAGTAGATGCAGTAGATGCAGTAGAGGAAGTAGATCCAGTAGAGGGAGTAGATGCAGTAGAGGGAGTAGATGCAGTAGAGGGAGTAGATGCAGTAGAGGAAGTAGATGCAGTAGAGGGAGTAGATGCAGTAGAGGAATTAGATGCAGTAGAGGGAGTGGATGCAGTAGAGGGAGTAGATGCAGTAGATGCAGTAGAGGAAGTAGATGCAGTAGAGGGAGAAGTGGAAGTAGAGGGAGTAGATGCAGTAGAGGGAGTAGATGCAGTAGAGGGAGTAGATGCAGTAGAGGGAGTAGATGCAGTAGAGGGAGTAGATGCAGTAGAGGGAGTAGATGCAGTAGAGGGAGTAGATGCAGTAGAGGGAGTAGATGCAGTAGAGGGAGTAGATGCAGTAGAGGGAGTAGATGCAGTAGAGGGAGTAGATGCAGTAGAGGAATTAGATGCAGTAGAGGGAGTAGATGCAGTAGAGGGAGTAGATGCAGTAGAGGAAGTAGATGCAGTAGAGGAAGTAGATGCAGTAGATGCAGTAGAGGAAGTAGATGCAGTAGAGGCAGTAGAGGCAGTAGATGCAGTAGAGGAAGTAGATGCAGTAGAGAGAGTAGAGGGAGTAGATGCAGTAGATGCAGTAGAGGAAGTAGATCCAGTAGAGGGAGTAGATGCAGTAGAGGGAGTAGATGCAGTAGAGGGAGTAGATGCAGTAGAGGAATTAGATGCAGTAGAGGGAGTGGATGCAGTAGAGGGAGTAGATGCAGTAGAGGGAGTAGAGGGAGTAGAGGAAGTAGATGCAGTAGAGGAAGTAGATGCAGTAGAGGGAGTAGATGCAGTAGATGCAGTAGAGGGAGTAGATGCAGTAGAGGAAGTAGATGCAGTAGAGGCAGTAGAGGAAGTAGATGCAGTAGAGGAAGTAGATGCAGTAGAGGAAGTAGATGCAGTAGAGGAAGTAGATGCAGTAGATGCAATAGAGGGAGTAGATGCAGTAGAGTGAGTAGATGCAGTAGAGTGAGTAGATGCAGTAGAGTGAGTAGATGCAGTAGAGGCAGTAGATGCAGTAGAGGCAGTAGAGGGAGTAGATGCAGTAGATGCAGTAGAGGAAGTAGATGCAGTAGATGCAGTAGATGCAGTAGAGGAAGTAGATGCAGTAGATGCAGTAGAGGAAGTAGATGCAGTAGAGGGAGTAGATGCAGTAGAGGAAGTAGATGAAGTAGATGCAGTAGATGCAGTAGAGGAAGTAGATGCAGTAGAGGAAGTAGATGCAGTAGAGGAAGTAGATGCAGTAGAGGAAGTAGATGCAGTAGAGGGAGTAGATGCAGTAGAGGGAGTAGATGCAGTAGAGGAAGTAGATGCAGTAGATGCAGTAGAGGGAGTAGATGCAGTAGAGGAAGTAGATGCAGTAGATGCAGTAGAGGAAGTAGATTTTAAAGCTCCATCCTTTAATATTCCATCTATCATCTCTGGGTTGCAGACGGATTCGTATCTGAGGAAGAAATGAATCTGCTAGTTTCTGTTCCAGGAGAGTTGCTTTGAGGGAGGAGAGGAAATAGATTTGGAGAGGGGGAAAAAGATGGATGAGAGAGAGAGAGGGGGAGAGAGGGAGAGAGAGAAGAAGAGAGTGAGAGAGAGACAGACAGAGGGGGTGAGAGGGAGAGAGGGAGGGGGAGAGGCAGCAGCAGGAGGAGGAGGAGGAGGAGAGAGATGATGAGGCAGAGATGAGTGGAGGAGAAGAGAGAGAGAGGGAGACAGACAGACAGACAGAGGAGAGAGAGAGAGAGAGGGAGGGGGAGAGGCACCAGCAGCAGGAGGAGGAGGAGAGAGATGATGAGGCAGAGATGAGTGGAGGAGAAGAGAGAGAGGGAGAGAGAGTCTCTGGCAGAGAGAGTAATCGAGGTTGGAGTGTTTAACAGAGCTGTTGGTCGCTTGCTGCCTCCGTCTCAGCCGCCGGCTGACACACACTCACTCACACACACACACTCACACACACACACACACACACACACACACACACACACACACATGGATTTATCTTGGTGTGTGTGAAGACTGAAGTATGGACGATGTTGCCACCAGGTTAGTCTCTCTCGCTCTCTGTCTGTGTGTGTGTGTGTGTGTGTGTGTGTGTGTGTCGGTCATCGTCACGGCTTTGGCAAGAACAGCTGAGTTGTGTGTGTGTGTGTGTGTGTGTGTGTGTGTGCGTGTGTGTTTGTGTGCATGTAGAGGTCACCTTACTCTGTAGCACAGAAACAGGTTGAAACACACTTCTACGCTAGCGTTATGCTGCAGTGTGTGTGTGTGTGTGTGTGTGTGTGTGTGTGTGTGTGTGTGTGTGTGTGTGTGTGTGTGCGCGCGTGTGTGTGTGTGTGTGTGAGAGACTGCATCACTCCTTCAGACACGTTGTATTCTTGTCTTTCTGTCTGTGTTTTTGTTCCTCTGGTATCGTGTGTGAGGACGGAGGCTCCATGTTATAATGTAACTAATTATTATATAATGAAATATAACTTTAATTTATAATGAATAACATAAATAACTTTATAATATAAAACACGAGCAGCCACTCGAGGCGATGCAGCGACCTGCAGCACGGAGCTGCAGAGCGAAGGGCTACAGCAGCCGGGTTATTTTCAAAATAAAAGCCCTGTCGAGACTCCAGCCACACGGTTTTATCCAAATGAAGTGATGTTGATGGAAAATGTCTTCTGGAAACAGGAAAATTCGGAATTTCATGAATATCGTCTACCAAGACCATTTTTTCTATGGTCTAGGACTTGTCTCGGACTCGCTAGTATTTGGACTCAGACTTGTCTCGGCCACTGGTCTTGCCCAATATGGCTTTTGGTCTGGACCGAGTCCAGGTGTCTTTATTATGTTGATAATAATATTGGAGGGAAAGTGAAACCCAAAATGATTGTCTTGATACTGTCATGCATAAGACCTTTATTCTGTCCTGGACTCGGTCTTGTCTTGGACTCGAACCTCTTTGGACTAGGTCTTGACTTGGACTCGAACCTCTTTGGACTCGGTCTTGTCTTGGACTCAAACCTCTTTGGACTCGGTCTTGTCTTGGACTCAAACCTCTTTGGACTCGGTCTTGACTTGGACTCAAACCTCTTTGGACTCGGTCTTGTCTTGGACTCAAACCTCTTTGGACTCGGTCTTGACTTGGACTCGAACCACTTTGGACTCGGTCTTGTCTTGGACTCAAACCTCTTTGGGCTCGGTCTTGTCTTGGACTCGAACCTCTTTGGACTCAATCTAGTCTTGGACTCGACTAGTCCTGGTCTTGGACTTGACAAAGGTGGTCTTGACTACAGACCTGATATTCTCCTTATGTGATAAACGCTGATGGAGACCTTATTTGCCGAATAAATAATGAATTGCGATTAAGTTTTAGGTAATTTTATGGTTGCAACCCGCCACAAAACGCAGAAGAAGAAGTTGTAGTTCATTTCCCCCAGTACGTCCTCTCTGTCTGATGGACGTGGACGGACGAGGAGACGAGAGACTTTCTGGATTTAATTTATCAGGAACTCGTGAAGGAAATGGCCGACAAAGGTTAGGACAAGCCGTGGGGACGCCCCTGGAGACAATGGAAGACGCTCAGACAGAGAGACATGTCTCAAAAAAGAGTCTCGCAGCGGTGCCGGGGGGGGCAATAAAAGACAAGTTGCATCTGCATCGTCATAGCAACGATGGCCCCCCCAGTGGCTAGAAATGGTGATAGGTGTAAACCGAGCCCAGGGTATCCTGTTCTGCCTTTTAGAAAATGAAAGCTCAGATGGACCGATCTGGAATCTTCCCCTTATGATGTCATAAGGGGCAAGGTTACCTTCCCCTTTCTCTGCTTTGCCCGCCCAGAGAATTTGCCCCCCCGCACGAGAGAGAGAGACATCATGGCTTTCAAACAAGCAAAGTGTCAGTTGGTCAAGGCCTCATGTAAATAATCACTACTTTTAGCGTGTATAGAGCAGCATATCTCCACCAGACTCCATGTAAATAATCACTACTTTTAGCGTGTATAGAGCAGCATATCTCCACCAGACTCCATGTAAATAATCACTACTTTTAGCGTGTATAGAGCAGCATATCTCCACCAGACTCCATGTAAATAATCACTACTTTTAGCATGTATAGAGCAGCATATCTCCACCAGACTCCATGTAAATAATCACTACTTTTAGCATTATAGAGCAGCATATACTCCATGTAAATAATCACTACAGCATAGAGCAGCATATCTACATCTGTCCTGTAGGGTTACATTACAGCTTGTTTCTTCCTGTTTCTCTGCTGCTTTCAGTCTGTAACTGGACCAGTCGAGGCAGAGTAGGGTGTAGATTAATGCCACGTCCTCAGAGAGTGTGTGTTTCTCTGTGTGTGCATGTGTGTGTGTGTGTGTGTGTGTGTGTGTGTGTGCATGTCTGTGTGTGTGTGTGTGTGTGTGTGTGTGTGTGTGTGTGTGTGTGTGTGTGTGTGTGTGTGTGTGTGTGCATGTCTGTGTGTGTGTGTGTGTGTGTGTGTGTGTGTGTGTGTGTGTGTGTGTGTGTGTGTGTGTGTGTGTGTGTGTGTGTGTGTGCGTGTGTGTGTGTGCATGTCTGTGTGTGTGTACGTCTCTCTCTGTGTGTGTGTGTGTGTGTGCGCATGTCTGTGT